>JAAFCE010006668.1:14442034-14468538 GCA_013389805.1 Trigoniulus corallinus
TTTTTTTTTTTTTTTTTTTTTTTTTTTGAAAAGCATGTTTTACATTGTTACTAATAAACCTACAAGGATGATGAGTACCACTAGCCAGCACTTAGCAGGTAAACCATCAATGGAGACTGGGAAGGTACTGTTAGGTGCAACACAGCAAGTATAATGCATTATTAATTAACCCTTCAGAAATATTAAAAAAATTAAAAAAAAAACCGGACAAACGAGAGCATCATAAGAGCTTAAGAAAATTAGTTAAAACTGTCGAAATTAAGAAAGAAGGTAAAAGCGGGTCTAAGGAGACCATGCTAATTAGTGTGCAGTGTTTTATTTTCCCCTTCCATGCCCGAAAGGCCCCATGTAACCGCATCAGTTAGCATGGACTCTGTGAAACCAAAATCACTCGGGAGTTAGTCAAGTCATGAGAGGCATATCAAGTTTAGCAGAAGGGTGTAAGACCACACCTACAGCAGTAGATAGCAGGTACTGGTTACTTCCGTCAGAGAAGTTGTTGTTGAAGGCGCTTTATATTGAGGTGCATCGGGTCGTCTGCTAGAGTTGTTGTCATGGCCGTTCATTCATGAAAACTCGCAATTGCTGTAATGATGTCAACCTCGAGATACGTATTAATGAAAAAGGCCAGACTTTGGCCGTTTATTTCGTTAAAGTCTTTAGTAAGTGTATACTGGCACCCCTGCCAACCAACAGCACTTTCAAGACGTAATATTAGCAAAGATCACAGCTTAAAAGACGACGATTTGAAGCCAACTTACGACATATGTCCAGAGTTTAAATCTGGTGGACTGGGTACAGAGTTTGTTACTCCCTACCTTAGCAAGTGGTTTGACTGTTCCCAAAATGATGCTTGTAAGTTACTAGATACCGAGATGCAATTTTTAAGATATCGACATGTTGAATGGGAAGACGAAGTAATTAATCTTCTGAAACAGCATGGTTTAAAATCGGATGTATTGTTAAACAACTCATGGCTTTTATGTTACTCCGTTAGCACGCTGAGACCAAGACTTGATTTGATTACCAAAATTGGACTAACACCTGGTACAATTCCATTCTTAAAACTTACAACTAGGCAGCTTAAACGAGTAATCAATCAGTGGTCTGTTGACGAGAAAATTGAACCACCCGGTGCATTTAAAAACAGACTTGAATACTTAAGTTATCACTTGCAATGTGCTGAACAGGACATTGCATCATTAACTGTCAAACACTGCTCGATAATGACCGTCAGCTTTACCAAACTATCAACCACTTTGACCATCTTATTAAAATATGGCATTTCATTAGACGACATAAAGAAAAATTTGGATATCTTCAGTAAGAATATAGATCAATTACAGACTCGACTCGTTATGGCTCATAAAGCTAATATTGATCAAATTAAGATTTGGCTGTTACTATGTCCACAGAAAACATTTGAAAATATCATCATCAAGCGGCATAATACAAAACAAGAAATGGAGTCTACAAACACCATCAAATATTTGGCCGAAAGGTTGCAGTGTAGTAGTGATTACGTCCAGTGCTTGTTTAAACGATATCCAGGGCTTACATCAATACGGTTAGCAAAAATGAAAACAGTTTTAGACTTCTTATATGAAAACGAGTTTACGCCAGATCAAGTTTGTTTAACCCCTTACATACTTCGAGCTAATATAAACACTCTGGAAAGGCGCTTACAACAATTCACCGAACTTGGGTACCGACCTGTGCACTTGCATTCGTTATGCTCAACAACTGAAGAATATAAAAGGTTCATTCAACAGCTGAACAACACACGATCATCTGAATTCAACACTCATGAAGTAATACAAGGTTTAAGAATTAAGTAATTAAGAATCTGAAACTTTTATAAATAAAGATTGTTTATATTTTTCAATAGTCTTTGTCTAATTTGAAGGTCATTTACAGTGTATCATATTATGTAATGACAATAAATGTGGAACTTCCAAAGTTGAATTCTTAAAAAAATTACTTTACCGTTATTTTCCATACGCACATGATGTGAAATCTACCTTTGTATGAAGGATGTCTGATATCTCATTGTTAAGCAACTTGTGTAAAGAAACACCATCATGCCGATATAACCACTGTCCTTCAACTAAATCGTACCGCTTTGGGCCACTATACATACACACAGACAGTAAAATTAACAAGTGGTGTTTAGTTGTCATTTACAGAATTCCAAAGACTAACCTAATCGGTGAAGATAGCCAAATTTGTTTATTGGGTGACTGCTTGTTGATAACGTAAGTCCCTGTCGTTCCTCCTAGATGTACTGTCAGTACACCATTCTGTAAAAATATCAGCAAATTACAGAGATATTTTAAAAACGTGGCTTTTCTCTGAAGACGTACGAAACTTACGCTTAAAGTTACATCACAGTCTTTCTCATTTGCATGAGCTAAAAGTAACTCTTCAAAATATTCTGCTAATGATTCCAGAGTTTCTTCACTGACAGTGTCATAGTTTAAACTGTTAAAATCAAAACAAACCTTTTCAGATTTTTTTTGGTTGGTGAAAATACGACTGGACTTCTGTTTGGCGATACCTTTTATCTGTGTGCAACGATTTTTTGCTAAACCTCTGATCCACTTTGAATAACATTGAATCAATTCGTAAGTAACATGGTTGAAAGATGAGGTCGTGCCTGTAGACATAATTTCCATTGTACCCGAGATATACAGGAATATCCTAGTGAAGAAACATACCAGTAATTGTATTACTGACGCCTTATTCGACACACCTTCATGACAATCTTATGTTGTCAAAAATTTCACCATGCTAAACTACGAATAATGTTACAATTTTCAATTCATCATTCAATCAGTTGAACACATTTCAAAACAGTATGTCATCACTACTTAACAAATTATCATGTAAGGATTAGGCTGTTATAATATTATTGGAAATGTGCAACAATACTCAGGCACCTAAAATAATAATGAACATGCTCTTTGTAAATAATCACTGACAAAACAAACCAATGGTTCATTTTCATTTACCTGCATTGACACTGCATAGGAACGTCTAACACCTGGCAGATTTGTACCCACTTTGCCGAACTGAAAAAGTCTGAACTTCAAATGATTACGACGGCAACAGTTGACACAAAACTTTTTCATTAATGGTAGTAATAATGGTGTTGGCATATTGGAAAAATTTCAGCTAAAGGGTTCAACATTTAATATCGATATCTTTGAAAGAAAGCATTTAGAATACCGCTAGCAGAAGCATGACACTGCCATCTATCGGCACAACACGTTAATAAGATGTAAAATTCGTCCGCCGTGATAAAATTTAAAACCCTAAAACAGAATGAAACACTTTTTTGAACTACACTTTAATGTGTCACTTCTCAAAAAAATGACACCGGCTACAGGAATTCGAGTTCTCACGATCATGTATGTCTTGTTTCTTTAGGCAACGATCCAAAATAATCTCCATAACGCTTTTGCAAAGTTTGTTGTGAGTTGACGTCACGGTCTTATTGGCGCTTTCTTATGATAGGAGAATCATCATCATCGTCACACCCTTATCCCGCTTGTGGCGGAGTCGGGTCTGCGGGTTCTCATCCTCCACCCCCGCGAATCCCCCACCAGGTCCCCTTCCACCCCGCACGCCTCCATGTCCTTTTGCATCACCTGCTCCCACGTCCATTTTGGTCGTCCCCTTCTCCTGGTGCCCTCAATCACCTGCAGTCCCACTGTGGACCTAACAAGTTCCTCCTCCCCTCTCCTCATCACATGCCCATACCACCTCAGCCAATTTTCTCTCATCTTTTCTGTGATGTTCCTCACCCCCAAGCTACCTCTAATGTGATCATTTCGGATTCTGTCGGCTGCTGATACCCCTCAACATTTGCATCTCAGCCACTTGCATTCTCCTTTCAATTCTTATGATGGGAGAAAATGTCCGAAGCAGTGACGTCACTAGGAGGTGCGGGGAGTGCGGGCCGCACCGGGTAACACCACTTGCACCATGAGAAATGGGGTGACACCAAAGCAGAAGAAGCGGCTTTTTTCGGGAGAGGGGGTGACACCATGGTGTCACCGCACCGGGTGACGCCAACCCTAGCGACGCGACTGGTTCGAAGTAGCCTATACAACTTTCGGGCCCATCACTAATAAATATATTCGGATCCTGTTAGGACCCCTCTTAAGTGTGAAAAGGTTGTTAGCTAAGAAGATGATTTACTTTTTTTCCGATTCTGTCATAATTGTCGCGTAACATCTGGCCGGGCTTTTAACGGCCCCGGCTTTCACCAGCCGGACTACGTGTGGATGTAACCCCTTAATTTAAGGTAGAGCACGCACTTTATGAGATGGTGGAGAATTAACATATCTAAAATATCTTTAAGGAAAAATATTTATTTCAGTGTTGTAATAGTTCAAAGAAATGCTGGAAAAGAAGAAGAGGGGTTTTGGGACTCGAGATGTCATTGTGGTTACTGAAAACCTGCATGGACCTAGGACTGAGCGAAGACCAGCTTCCTGGACACAAATGAACCACTGGGCCAGTATTTTAAGTCTTACATCATTTTCTAAGTGACTCCTTTATCTTTTTCATTGTGCAGCCAAGTTGCATTGGTCACACCAGTTCTCGTAAGATCATTGAAGCTAAGCAGTGCAAGCCCACGTTAGTACCAACATGGGTGGTTAGTAACGAGCGTTGGGTGCTGCAAATTTCCCCTCTTCTACATCCTCTGCACCTACCTCCTCATCTCCAGCGAGCAGCCTCCTAAGGGTTAGACCTATTATGGCTGCTTGGCTTACTCCCCAACCCGTGAAATTAATCAAATCAAATAGTGTCTCGGCATACACGCATCCACTGCAGTCTACAATGAGGCCACACACCGAAATTCATAATAACCCTGGAGTCAGGGCCGGCGCTATATTTTGCGGAGCCCTGTGCAAACTAATTATGCGGGGCCCCGTGAAAACATGAAGCGGGGCCCTTCTATCAATAGGTTCATTAATCCGAATGCGCGGAGCCCTGTGCCGTCGCCCTGTTCGCACACCCATCACGCCGGTCCTGCCTGGAGTATTTCCCAATGTATTCTCCAATGTGAGAGTCAGTGGGACCAATGACAGTAAATTCAGAATTAATGTAGGAATTCTAGAATAGATGTGGTGTGCTCCACAGGCGGCTCATGGGGCAGGCAAACCTAGGCGGCTGCCTAGGGCGGCAAATTTCAGAGGTACTTCCTTGCCATGCAATCTTTGGGTCATTTAAAATGTTCATAGTCTTGGGGTTCCCAAACTTCTTTGGTGGGGTCTTTTCTAAATGTTGACTTTCTCAAGGCGTCTTGTTGCAGTCATAGCAATGCACTAGCAATGGAACAAATGCCAAGAGCGTGGGGGATGCTCGGACAATTTAGAACTGCATTAAATTTAATGGGGGACGGCGATGGACCCACTTGCCTAGGGCATCCGAAACTGACGAGCCGGACCTGGTGATGAGACATCATTTGTAGTGTGATAAATATTATGACGTGAAGAGAAATCTGATGTGGAATAGCTAAAAATTCTGGTTACTATTTTATATTCACATGACATGAAGTTTTGTTGCTTATCCAGACCTAGATGTAGCCTGTATCCTCCCCCACTTACCTAATGCCAACATCACACAGCTGTGCAGCACATCAGTGGCACAATAATACGAGTGACACATAAGGATGCAATTATTCGTAACTGCACATATGTATACATGTATCCCAAGGCCTATTTTCAACCAATCAGATAGCAGTTACTCTATCGATAGGTGGTCAATTCACCTGTAACTTAATATTTTCCACTACCAAAGTTATAGACCCGTTATATATCCTGTATTTCATTTTCCAGTTGCAATATTTTATACGTGCTGCCTCAAGTTCTGGTTCGAGTTTGGACTCTCACAGTTTTGTGGAGAGCACGAGGTTCAACAAAAGTGGCTCGACTTGAAATTCAGAATCATAAGATAAAAACATCTCAATAAGACTCAACAATTTTTAGTACTAGTATGAGGTCACCAATATATGTAACATGCAGTGTGATTATAAATTATTTAATTTTGGCAGTATTTGTCAAATGTAAACTGGAAACTTCACATGATGATAACAATGGACACTTTATTAATGTATGGGCAGCACACATCCCTGGAGGAGACAGACATGCTCAAGACGTAGCCAGGGAATACGGCTATACAATTCTGGAAAAGGTAATTTTCTGATATTTTTCCACAATGTTATTACCCCTTTAAACAGTTATTCAGCAATATTTGTCAGAAAAGGTCTCAAAAGTTATTAGACACTTCCACAATCGTAGGAGTCATTGTGTCTTTTTTAAGGTACCATCAGGTGAGAGAGAGAGAGTGCAGACAGACTGTTGTCCCACGGTAAATGTCCCATATGTTTTTCATTCAAACTTATATATGAACCTTTAAAAAGTCATTATATTTTATCGGTAAATTAGTTTTTAATTCAAAATGAAAATGTAGTCATGTCCATTTACAATTTTTCTGCTTAGGGTGGAGCACTTCGTGAAATTTAAACCCCAAGAACAGAAAAGAGGGTGACGGAAATGCTGGAGAGACTACAAGGAAGAGGCACTTGTATGGGGCAATTGTCAGTCAGTTGTTTTGCATGGCTTTGTGTGTGCAATTGCCTTCATTGCGCAACTCTTTTAGCAGTTCATGTGGCATTTAGAGAGAGAGATATCAGGATATAAATGTTAAATGGATCTGGATACTTACCCCCTTCCCTCTCTCCCCTCATCTCCCTCTCCAAAAATACTCCATTCTGAATAATTGCATGAATAATGCATCTTTACTAAACTCATTAACCTATAAATTAAACTGTGAATCCAATAAATAATGGATCAAATACTAAATCCCTCACTTCCATGTTTATTAAATCCAATTTGAAATCATCGAGTTATAATAACAAAATTTTTCTGGAGGGGGAAAAATGACTGGTAAGCAAGTGTGACCCCCCCTTCAAAGTCGAAAAGTACATACTGTATAATCTAAGGAGAGGGGAAAAAATTGATTTGAAGGTAACTCTGGATGTTTTAATACAATTTTATCAGTTGATATCAGTTTTTTCGTGTATATATTTTTCCAATCTAATACACTTTGGAAGAATGTATCTTTAATTTCTTTCGATGAGGAAACGTGGGTTGGTGAGAAATATTTGACATTTAATATATATCATCTATAAAATATTAGTTTCAATATCTCTCTGTCTCTCTCTCTCTTCTGCAGAGTTGCCATTTGGCCTCAAAATTAACCGCGCGTTCATTGAAACTCAAACTTTATCATTTTAATATGATAGACAACTACGTACGTGTCCAATATTGTTTTAATATACACATTGATTAAAATAACCTGACGAATTAAATGACGTCATCTCTTGTGGCGTATGACATAAATAATAATGATGATAACAGGAATTTATAAGATTTCCTATGTTTAACTAGGGATGTTTGATAATAGACTCAATTTCAGTTTTAATCATTTCTGTTTAGCACCTACATATTAAAACCAAATCGCTACATCCAATAACTGTTCATTTTGTGACCAGATTTATGAAAAAGCACCCAACTCAAGTAGCATGGTCATAATGAAATGATAACAAGACTTCCCGGATGAAAAGCGACGTTTAAGAGAAGTAGCACACACCCGTTCCCATCAGGGATAAAAGAAATACAAATTTCGTATAGTCCCAACAATGAAATTATCACTTGTCACCGTTGGGCCAAGTAACACACACCCGGTGCCATCAAGGTTACAAGAGATAGAGATTTCAAATAGTCCCAACAATGACATTATCACTTGTGACGTTTTGGGGCCAAATATTAGCACAGCCGTTCCCATCAAGGAGAGATATTTCGGACCGTCCCACCAGCGACGATTTTAACGATAATTCAAAGAGTACTATGACTCCCCCTGGTTAGAACTGAACTGTCTTACTTAAGCGACAACTAACCGATCAGAAGACGAATGCGCGGTAATCCTAAAATCTGGATGTGTATTTATAGTAACGACTGAATGTTGACGGTGCTATAGGGTCTTCCGAGCCCGTTTGCAAATCTCAAACATCGAAATGCCCCCTTCCCCCCCTGTCTGTATTGGCGCCCATTCGCAGTGCAAGCTCTGAGGCCCGTTTCCTCCGACCCTGTCGTGACATTAGATTTGGAGACTGTTATATCAGTGCACCCTGTGGCCGAAACACTGCATAGAGCAGGGATGGTAGAGCGGCTTATTGCTTTGGACACACCAGTTCTCGTCTGATCCCTGACGTTAAGCAGCGCAACCCCAGCTAGTGCTGACATGGGTGGCCGCTTGAGAAAACTGGGTACTGCTAAGACCCAAAAATCGTCGCATTAGTGTAGTGTCTGTGCAGTTTCTACATCAGAGCTACACAGTGGACGGGGCTCTAATGACCATGGAGTTGAAGGGCCCTAAAACAACAACAACAACACTCGTCTGATCGCTGACGTTAAGTAACGCAATCCCAGCTAGCACTAAACTAAAATGAGTAGTGGCCAGTTGGGAAAACTGAGTACTGCTAATACCCCAAGACCATCGCATTAGTGTAGTGTCTGTTCAGCCTCTGCATTAGAACTACGCAGTGGACGGGACTCTAATGACATTGTAGTTGAATGGCCTTAAAACACCAACGAACGAACGAAAACCAGGGGTGACGAACCTATGACCCAGAACAATTTTCCTGGCACGTGGCATGTATATATACAGGGTAACTAATATATTTCCGAAAGTAAGGATCAGGGCCGGTCCTATAGGTTTGGCCACCCGCGTACAGTTATGTCGAGGCCACCCCGCCCTAATCATAATATTTTCACTTAATTTTCTTAATGTCTACAAGTTAAGATTGATTGGCCGCCCCATCAGGACAGCCGCCCGCGTTCTTTGCACACTTTGAACCTATGGACGTACCGGCCCTGGTAAGGATGCCCTACTATACAGCCCTGCAACCAAACTGTCTGGCACGTTAGTAGGCTATATCAAGTAATATAACTTTTTAAATTTTTGACACGCCAGCAGAAATAGGTTCGCCATCCCTAACATAGATCAAAAGCTGTTGCAAAATTAGGGTTCAAATTGCGTCATTGGGGCGGCTGTGGAGCCAAAATGATTGGGGATCACTGATCTAAATTATACTAGGGCATCATCTATAAATCATTTTCTTGTTCGAAAGGAGAAGAATGGTGTAATAACATGGTATCAAAAATATGCAATAACAACGTATCAAGTGAGAATAATTCATAATTGAATATTTATTTAAGGAGATAATCCTGAAACGTGACATAGGGCAAGTTTTGAATGATAAAGATAAGTAATGTTCGTGTCAAACACGATTTAAAATGAGCCTATGGGCATGAGTCTTTTGATCGAGGATCCTCACTTCGTTCACTTAGCAGACAAAAAAAGTCTTTACTTTCAAACAGAAACCTAACTAACTACATTCAAAATTCAATAAAGTGCTAAAAGTTAGTTGATCATCACTGAAACTCATTTTATTATAAGAGTCTAAATTTAGATTGATCATGAACTTAATTTCTTTATTCAGTGTGCAATAACAATTATATGAACATCATCATCACACCCTTCTTTCACCTATAGCAGGGTCGGGTCTGCGGGTTCTAGTCCTCTACTCCCGCCTATCCCCACCAGGCTCTCATCTACCCCGCATGCAACCATGTCCCTCCGCACAACTTGTCCCACGTACGCTTTGGTCTCCCTAAGATACCTGCTGTCCCATAATGTACCGAATAAGTTCCTCCTCCCTCTTCGCATCATATGGAGCGGCAAATTGCGTTGGACACACCAGTTCTCGTCTGATCACTGAAGTTAAGCAACGCAACCCCAGTTAGTACTGATATGAGTGACCGCGCTGGGTACCGCTAGTATCCAAAAACCGTCGCATTAGTGTAGTGTCTGTGCAGTCCCTGCACCAGAACTACACAGTGGACGGGGGCTCTATTGACATGGTAGTTGAAGGGCCTTAAAACACCAACAAACAACAAATTCGCATCATATGCCCATAGCACCTCAACCCATTTTCATCTTTACCGCGATGTTACCCACCCCCAAGCTACCTCCAACGTACTCGTTGTGGGCTCTGTCAGCGCGCGACACCCCACTCATGTAATGCAGCATTTGCATCTCGGCCACTTGCAATCTCCTCTCGTGGTGCTTCTTTACTGCCCAAACTGAGCCATATAGCATAGCGGGCCTAACTACAGTTTGGTAAACTTTACCCTTCAATTTAATTGGGACCCGGCGCTTGCCTGTCTCCACATTAGCCATCCTGCATTGATTCTATGGGTGCTCTGAAACACCGATCCTAGATACCGAAACTCTTTCACCACTGGTATCACCTCATTCCCACAACGAACCTCACCCCCTTGGTCCTGGCCACTCCAACTGATCATGTCCATCTTCAGGACCTGTAATGTTGTAATGTCCTGTAAGCCCCTTTGTGCATAGGAAACGACTTATTGCGGTGGACACACCAGTTCTCGTCTGGTCACTGAAGTTAAGGAACGCAACCCCAGCTAGTACTAACACCCATGTTAGTAACTCGGCCGCTTGGGAAAACTGGGTGCCGCCAATACCCAAAAACCGCCGCAATAGTGTAGTGTCAGTGCAGTCTCTGCATTAGAACTATGCAGTGTGGATGGGGCTCTAATGACCTTGTAGTTGAAGAGCCCTAAAACACCAAGGAACGGAACCGAACCTGTTAGGACTCCTGAAACCTTCCTACATTATCAACAAATACCATGTACTGAGGGGCCCATTCACCTACTCCCGTCAGCAGGTCATCTATTACCATATATGAACATCATGTCATGCAAGTTTTATCCTCCTTATAAAGGAAGGTTAGGAATTTATAGTTGTAGGTTTTATTTACAATCAAAGTCACGAATATCATTGTTCGTTACAATTAAGTTTGTAAAAAGTAACAAACTTTATTTATTTTTAAACGAAATTAAAGAAATAATAACAGGATTTAAATTTCTGGCATAGAAACACTCTTGATAAACTTAGAAATGATAAATATACTTGTAAATTGACACTGACATCTCTCCCTCTCTCCTTTTTCATTTTCTCATCGTTGCTCTCTAATGTTTATTTAATAATTTTTATCATGTGCCTAATCGCGAAGAAATCACATGATAAAATAATAATAATTCAATTAATGTCAACGTATTTTTTTATATCATTTCCTTCCACATTTCTAGAAAGGAATTATCTAAGTTGAACTTGGCATCAACAAGTTAACAAAGCTGACAAGCATTTATCCGATGGTCCCATAGTCAGGATAAAGACACCTTGGGGAAATACTGGGTGCTTCCCAGTGAAGGTTGGGGTGCACCAAGGTTCAGCACTAAGTCCATACCTGTTCATTCCGGTTATGGAAGAAACGGCCCTCAGTGCATGGGACCCTGACGATATTGGAAAACTCAGGGACTCCAGAGAACAGGGAGATAGAAAAGGGAGGGCTAAAGATAAATATGAAGAAGACAGAGAATTTAGCTTTTAATTGGGGAGGACAGGAAAATAGTGGCGATGTGCTCTCTAGGGGCGAACTGGTGACGAAGGTGCAAGAGGTAAAGTACTTCGGATCAATGTTCCAAAGCAATGGGTAGATAGACTCGGATGTTGTTTGTATGTTGTTGTTTTAGGGCCCTTCAACTACAACGTCATTAGAGCCCCGTCCACAGCGTAGTTCTTATGCAGAGACTGCACAGACACTACACTAATGCGACGATTTTTGGGTATTAGCAGTACCCAGTTTTCCTAAGCGGCCACCCATGTCAGTACTAACTGGGCTTGCGTTGCTTAACTTCAGTGATCAGACGAGAACTGGTGTGTCCAACGCAACTCGCCGCTCCCGATAGACTCGGATGTGACCCATACAATTAATGGGGGATGGTTGAAGTGGAGACAGGCAAGCTAAGCGGAGTCTTGTGTGATAGGAGGGTCCCAATCAAGTTCAAAAGGGAGTTTTACAGGGCGGTGGTTAGGTCCGCTCGCCTAAATGGAGCAGTTTGGGGGCAGTGAGGAAGAGCCAAGTCAATAGAATGCAAGTAGCCGAGATGTGAATGCTGCGGTATATGAGTGGGATGTCGAGAGCTGATAGTTAGGAATGAGTATGTTAGAGGTAGCCTGGGGTGGGGACATCGCGGAAAAAATGAGGGCATGGACACGTAATGAGAGGAGGGGATGAAGGGCTCGTTAGTTCATTTCAGGAATGCAGGTGGTAGGAAGCATCCGAGGCAGACGTGGGAGCAAGTTGTCAAAGGATATGGTAGTGTGTGGAGTGTGGACGGGGATCTGGTGGGAAATAGGTGGGAGTGGAGAACTAAAACCCGCAAACCCGACCCTGCCATAGCCGGGATAAGGGTATGATGATGATGATGATGATAAGCATTGTATATAAAAATCCTGGTTAAGTGAAATGTGTTTCATACTAAGAAAAAGATAACTGGCAATTTTTGACGTCAAACGTTGGGGCGTTGGTGTTGGTGTTTTAACCAAACGTTGGGAGGAGGTCTTTTGTCGTCTCTCAGATATTTTTTTATCATCTCTTGTCACTGTTTGTGTATAAATAAAATACCATGTGGCATTATCATCCACCCCACAAAACACCTGTTAAAAGTCGATTATGAATGGCAGAAAGTAAGAATTTCAATGTCAAAGATGTCATTTCTGTGGGGATGTTGTCATCATGTCTACTAAACAGTAGCCTGTGAGTTAAATGTCAGTATAATGGGCTTACAAATGATTTATCAGGTTGAAGAGCAAGAAGCCCAGGTGCAAGAAGGTCACCCTGCTGTTCGTCCCTTACACTATATTAATAAGAGAGATATATATTTCATTTAGATGGAGAACTTGGACGATATTTACCTGCTACAAAGAGATGATGTACCAGTTCGTTCAAAGCGAGACGCTGGACACCACACTCTCAAGTTAAATGAAGATAAACGGGCAAGTAAACCTCATCTAATGCAGTCTTTATAGTCCAAGAATGTGCCACCACCAAAAATATGTCCGACATAGTAGAAAATGATTGCACTGGGACAATGTTTCACATTCTTAATTGTGAAATACACCCTTCTGAATATTTTATTCAATTACCTTGTTATTATTATAGGTGTTGTGGGTGGAACAGCAAATTGCAAAAGTGAGAGAGAAGAGAGGGTTCACCAATTTGGGACGTCGTCCTCAAATAATTACTCAGACAGGAAAAAGACAACAAAATCAACTAGCACCACAACAACCTGCACAAGACGATTTGGTTTTTAACGACCCTCAGTATCGTGAACAATGGTATCTGGTGAGTTGATGACAAAATTGAATGGTCCTTTAGTAAGAAGAATTCAATTTAGTAGGACAGTCAAATCATTTTATAGTAGGTGGACCATACACTACAAGATTCAACTTTTATAACCTACCACCACCACCATCAGCCCACCATCCACTCTCAAAATTTTGACATCCGATACAAAAACGATGAACTATTCTCCACCTCAAAATATTCGCACTGCAAATATATAATTTCAAATTTAAATCAAGAATTATAAATCTAATATTAAATAAAATTTCGTTTGAGAATGCAAATAGGGTCCTACTTGGTTTAAAATGTGGCAAAGTGTACCCAACTCCCTAAAAACCGATTTTGTTTGTTTTTTTGTAAATCTCAAAGTGATTTTGCACGGTAAGAAAGTACGTATCGACATTGAATTCAAGTGGTCAAGGTAGCATATTGATTGGGTACATTTTTTTTTACGGGATATAAACAAGCCCATAACTGTAGTCTATAAAGAAAGGGCATTCAAGCAGTCCTAGAAATGTACTTGTAATGCAATTACATCTCGAATGTCTCAGTTATTTAGAAACTAAAGTGCAATTCATTCCCAAGTGACCGTGTTAAATTCTTATAGCGCCTTAAAAACCTTTAGCAAATGGACTTGAGCAAAGGTCCTAGATTAAGAAAGGCAGTTCAGAATCGTTTTGTTAGCATACTACTAAACCACTAGAATTTTATTGCATATCTAAATGGCCAAGAAGAAAAAATCACGAGAACAACAATAGCCTCTACTCTTACATTATAGCATTCCTCTGGGAGCTTTTGCAGTTTGCCTGGCCTGGACATGAACGTCCTGGGAGTCTGGGCAATGGGCTATACAGGAAAAGATGTCGTTGTCTCGATTTTGGATGATGGTAAGTTCTCATGATCAAACCAGGGATGTATAAAATAAAGAAACTACATATCGCTTACATTAGTGTAAAGTACAAGGTCATATTGTGCCATTTTAACACCAAAATTCATTTAAGGCAGAAACTGGTCTGCGTGAGAACCCTCAGAATATTTATCTTATAAAAATTACATTGGAAAAATATGACACCAGAGTCTACTTGGGAGGAAATTCTTTCAAAAATGAAGCTCCACAACCATTAAATTTTCTTAGCACCATGTTTTTACCTGCTTTTCTCTATTTCTGATTACAATTCTTGACTAATCTCTATTAACCATTTGAAATTCCAGGGCTGGAGTGGAATCACACTGACCTAGTCAGAAATTATGTAAGTTATTTTAAAATTCGTTGTCATTAAGCGACATTAACAAAAGATTCAGTCATTTACACAATGGTAAATTGTAAAATTCTTTGTGATATTAAATAGGATCCAGCTGCAAGTTACGACTACAATGATCGAGATTTTGATCCTACTCCCCGATATGACGTTAAAGGCTCTAATAAGTAGGTATCTGTTCAACCAGTTCTCGTCTGATCACCGAAATTAAGCAACGCAACCCCAGCTAGTACTAAACATGGGTGGCGGCTTCGGAAAACTGGGTACTACTAAGTACCCAGTGTAGTGTCGAGCGGCGAATTGCGTTGGACCAGTTCTCGTCTCATCACTGAAGTTAAACAGCGCAACCCCAGCTAGTACTGACATGAGTGGCCGCTTGGGAAAACTGGGTACTGCTAATACCAAATAATCGTCGTATTAGTGAAGTGTCTATGCAGTCTCTGCACTAGAACTATGCAATGGACGGGGCTCTAATGACCTTGTTGAAGGGCCTTAAAACACTAACGAAACAAACCAAGAAAACCACTCTTAGAAGAGGGGGCAGGCCCGCTTCGTGAGTTTCAGCCGCAATAGACAAGTGGGTCCATCGCCCATTAAATTTAATGCAGTTCTGCAGTCCTTGGCGTTTGTCCCATTGCCAAAGCTTTGCTATGGGTTTGCAACAAGGCGCCTCAAGAAATCCAGCATTTAGAAAAGACCCCACTAACCAGAGAACTTTGGGAAACCCAGGACTACGAACATTTTAAATGACGGATAGACTGCGTGGCAGGAAACTACCTCTGAAAAACCTCCTCTGAGCCTGTCAGAAGGGGGAACTGGAAGATTCTCTATCAAAGAGACTAATGAAATGATCCCGTTTCATAGACACGGGACACGTTGTGCAGGAGAAGTTTCCATGGTCGCCAACAATAAAAAGTGTGGTGTTGGAATTGCGTACGATTCCAAAATAGGAGGTAATTCAAGGCATCAAAACATTTAATAATCATTCCACCATAAAATTTGGAAACATGCTTCATTACATTTGATTTTCACTAGGGATACGTTTGCTTGATGGGGTTGTAACTGACGCCATTGAGTCACTTTCAGTTGGTCACAACTGCTCTCATGTCATGATATACAGTGCCAGCTGGGGACCTACGGACAATGGAGAAACACTGGACGGTCCAGGAAAACTTACAGCTGCCGCACTTGAACGATGTATTAATAAGGTAGATATGGTACTAGACTCACACATATGCTGACCATGAAAAATACCTGACAAACGCTGGTTTATTGCAGGGACGACATGGTCTAGGAAGTATATATGTTTGGGCCTCTGGCAATGGAGGTGAAAAAGGTGATAACTGCGACTGCGATGGCTACACCAGTAGTATTTATTCAATCTCAATTGGTAGTGTCTCTGAATATGGCACTTTCCCATGGTATGGAGAAATGTGTGCATCAACCATGGCGTGTACAGTATCAGGGGGCTCTTACATGGACCATAAAATTGTAAGCTAGTTGTTTCCTCACAAAATTGCGGATTTTTGATGGCGTTAACGGAACAAGATTCCTTTCACATAGGATTCAATAACGCTGAATGTTTATTTAGAGCACAACTGATTTGAAAAACCAATGTACCAATGGACATTCGGGAACTTCAGCAGCAGCGCCTTTGGCAGCAGGAGTCTTTGCTCTCGTTTTAGAAGCAAAGTACTTGCAATTCTTTTTTTTTCACAATATCAGAATGATTGTATGGTAATTTAATGTGACTTTTTTGTTTGTCAATTACTGATTAGCCCAAGATTAACCTGGAGAGATTGTCAGCACCTGTTAGTGTGCACAGCCGAGAGTGGTCCCCTTCGAAAGAACCCCGGATGGCAAGCAAATGGTCTGAACTTGAAGTTCAATCAACGTTTTGGGTTTGGCCTCATAAATGGAGAGAGAATGGTAAAGACTGCACTGAACTGGGTCAATGTTCCAGAAAAAACAATCTGTGAAGTGTCCCATAGTCCAATGTAAGTAACGATTTAAGACTTGGTTGGATGGTTTCACATAAATATGTATCGTGTAATCACAGGAAAGTGTGGCAGCTCCAGTCTCCAGGTCGGTTAGAAGTTGAATTCGACGTGACAAACTGTCGTGGAGACAACGATCTGCAAGTGAACTATTTAGAGCATGTACAAATCAGACTGAATATGGCATGTTCCAGACGAGGAGCAATTTCACTCCAATTAATTTCACCCAATGGTACGCAAACATTAAAAGATCGTTTCACCAAAATGACTCATATCTGCAGGTCGCAACTATACTAACAAGTTAATTGCAGGCACTGTAAGTGACATTTTAAACCCTCGCAAAGCCGATAAATCGACTGTAGGATTTAGAAACTGGACATTCATGAGTGTTCATATGTGGGGAGAGTCTCCATACGGAAAATGGATTCTGGTTATTCTTGACGATGTATGGCAAATATTTGCTATCAGAACAACAATAACTTGGTTAATTATTTTGTTGAAATGTTAACTTTTACTCTTGTCATCTTTGGATAGACGATTGAGAGCAATTCAGCATTTTTGAATCAAGCAACTCTCATCTTACATGGTACTGAAGAGGTTCCAAATTACAGAAAAGACGGTACTGTTAAATGTGGCCGACCTAGAAAACTTAATACACCTTCCCACTGCAAAGTAAGATCTCCAATTGTAAGTTGAATGTTTTTCTGTTATCACATGTCACTAATATAAGCTGCTGGCATGGATGCATTGCAGAATTTGTATTCCGGAAAGAATGATGTAATGAGACTAATAAAAATCTTATCTGGACGTAAGTAACTGGACCAAAAATGAAACTCTGCCAAAAGATACCAGCCACCATTTCAAAATAATAAGCTCAAATACAGAAGAATGGGAAAGCAGAAACTAAAATTACCATTAAAATGATTTTAATATCTAAAATCACTCATGCAATCAAATGCATTTTTAAAATTTTAATTAACTTATCTTTTTGGCCCCTTATTAACTAAATATGATCTGAAGTCAGCAATCTCTCTCTCTCTCTCTCTCTTTACAAGCAATACCCTGGAAGTATTACTACAAATAATTGTGAAAAATAATTATGAATTCAAATTATGTATATCATTTATCCTAAGTTTATAATCCCCCCTTGGCGTCAATGATCTCCACTAACACTGTGATTAAAAATTTAAGAAATTGCAGAGGCAGCTTTCTGGTTTTGAAAATAAAACTATGTTGGCTATTACTAAAACCTTGTAACATACATGTACAATAAAACTAAACTCGTCAGTAAAATCAAATATAATATTCGTTTTTATTAGTGTCATTGTAGGCCTTGGTTTTCAAGCAGAATATAGATATCGTTTTAATTAATCCTCACAACACACATAAAGACACTACACTTGTTTCTTAATTTTCAAAGAAAGATTAAAACAGTAGTAGCACAAAATAAAGTCAGGAAAACTTATATTAAAGTAGAGATAGTCTACTACTAAATAAGGATTGTCTAAAACACCATAGTAACAGTGTCTGATCATTTCGTGAACCTCTCTAAAACCAACACCCTGCAATTCCACTTCAGAAGACTCTGCCTTGCGTGTTTCTAGGCCAGCCCTACATCTAATAAATGTTGAGTGTATTTTTACTCGATACCAGCAATGCGATCGATGACATTATGTGAGCTCCGCCCAAACATCAAAAATACACTAGATAAATGCAAGTACAGCACAACACATTACATCGTCATCCTTCAAGCGGCAAAAGCCCAGGTTATCAACAATGCAGAGCTTCTGTCAGATCTCAGAAAGCAAAGTATGCGGCTCTGGTGCATGATCTTAGTGTACTACTCGTCTCTTCCACCAACATTTTTTTTGCCATAAAGCTCAGGACCGTCAATCGCGTCATAATGAACACATGGTACCTTATCAGTCTGTCTAACTTTGCCGATGTCATCTGCAGAATAATTATCAAAAGGATAAAATTTACCAAGACACGTTAGGATCCATGTGAGAGTGGTCAAAGAGTTGGGACACGTAGGACATGGAAGACAACCAGAGTAATACAACTACTTCAAGTGGGAATAAGGAAAGGCCGAAAAAGGTGTCCATTTCGGAGTCCTCAACCCATACTAAGACAGCTGCAATTTCTTCTTCTTCTTCACATTCTGTCAGAAAATCTTCAATAGGTAAGATATTATTCTTATATATTATTATTATTATTTCAGTTGTAAATTCTGATAGCAGGATCAGGATTCATTTCCAAATTACATAAAGGAAATACAGTACTTTTCAGCATGCTGCAATCCTCTGTGGCACTCTAGTGACACAATTTCAAACATGTGAATGTGTAAAGAATGAAATCGTCAAGAATGACGTTTAGTAAACTGATCGATATAACGTGCGTGTGAAGTGAGTAAAGATTCAGGCCAAAAAAAGGAGCCGGAAATGATTGGCAACCTCACTGACACACGGGTGAATTTGTAACCTCTGTATGATATCCCCCACAAACAAATGATTGAATTTTCAGGCTGTGGCAGATTAAGTGACTAAAGATAATCTAATAATGCACTTAGGGAAGTATCATTTGAATTTAAAGTTTGAATTTTTTTTATATAAAAATATGGAGTTGTTGATCAAGTCAATCTTACTCCTTTAAGCATGAGCTTAGATGTCTAGGAATGTGATATCAAGTGCAATTAATTGCATGCATGCACTTCCCTGAGTGCAATTAACGAGTTCAATGTTCTGAGAGGGATAAAATTATAATGAAAAATCAATATGACATTTCAGTGTTAAAGATAAAATCCTACAAGCTGCAATTAATTACAAAATTAGGGTCACCAAGTTAAGGTTTACTAGAGAGAGTCTTTCCAATGTCACCTAGGGCTAGGCAACTCCAACAGGGATATGACAATCGGCGTCCGCCCTCCCCCACAGAGGCGGATCCAGAGGTGGATCGGGGAGGGGGAGCACTTCAAAAAAGTGGGCCTCAAATATTTTCCAATATTCAGACTCCCTTAGTGTAAATCTAGCTAGCAACTACAATAGGTGTTCTACTGCCCCTTAGACAATGCCCTATTTTCAGTGGTTTAGCCAGCTGCCTATTCAACAAAAGAAAAAAGCAACTCCTAACCCTTTTCCCGCCTATGGCAGGGTCGGGTACCTATCTTGTCCCTCTGAATGAACATAGGGCGATATATTGGCCATAGTTTTTTCTGCAGCCGGTTGCCGGCCAAAGCTGCACCCCTACGCTTATTTGTCGTTGGTCTAGTGTTCGTTGGGGAATGCTACCGACGCCTGGGGGCGAGCTTCTAAACCTGGAAATTTTTGCCCCATCTACACGCTGCATAGTGGAGAGGGTTCTTTTACGTGCAAGTGCCATCGTACACCCACACGGGATCTCGGTTTTACTTCTCATCCGAAAGAAGGCACACTCGCGGCCTCTCTCTCTCGCCCGAGAGATGCCGACCCAACTCGGTCCAGCATCGAACCTAGAACTACTGATGCAGTTGCCGAACGTGCTAACCACTACACCTATTCAATTAACTAAATATTGCCAACGCGAAAAGCTCAAGGATAAATAAGCAGTGAATGTGAAGACACTGTTCGGGACAGGAGAACATGAGGACAATGAGAGGTAACGAGGTATGAAAATGTTGAAGATTATGATGGCATGATCTCATTTAACTATATTAGCCCCCGGCGAGTGAAAGGATTGATTCAATATTTCATCAGAGTGCATGAGGACTGAGTTCAATTCCCAGCCTTAGTTACTACTGCCTGCCTTTCTTCTTTTCCCCAATGGCACATTCATGAGCATCACTCTGTTTTGTCCAATGAGAGAAGTATATAAGTATACTGTTTGTGTAATGCAGAATACGTCCTAAATCAGTAGGACGTCTGCAAAGCTAATTGGTTTTAAATGGGAACATAAGATACGTGCAAAACAAATGTTTACACCCTTTGGGTATTTCCAAAAAAAACTGTGCCTACAACAATAAAAGCATAATTTCAGAATGGGTTTATCAGACCATTTTTTGTGTATTATTACTGTTGAAATGAGCCTCTCAACTCTTCATTTGTATAACAATACTATAACTAGAACGCCGAATAGCACACAAAAAGAAAAAAAGAGGAGAAAATAGGAAAATAAAAGTCCAGTTTTTAAATGAATTACACATCGGTATCTTTAGGATAATCAACTCAATTACAGAGTAATAATAGGCGAAGTGAAAAAATACAGATGGTTGCCAGGCCAACATCATCCAATCTCCAAAAAGCGAATAAACACGTGAAATAATGGTTCTCTTGCCAGACCTACAACACGAGAAAGATAGATACATTAACAGCGGCAATGCGACAAGCTAGATTAAATTACATCAAAAAGTAAAACACCAGGGTGAATATAACGCGCCAGAAGAGGGAAGTAAATATCCAAAATACAGTAATGTGATAGAATTATCTCAAGTTAAAACGGTAGCTCATTCATTACATTTCTATTACACCAACAGTAACTTGTAAATTTTCTTGTACTCAATATTCCTAGTAGAAAGACGATAGAAAACTTCATCATTGACATGCCTCTCATGACATGGGGGGGCTATCTATTCTTAACTGGACCCTTGTTGTCGCCACACACTGCCATGTCCCACGCTAGAACCAGGTCCCACGTTTGCTTAAATCTCTAACCCTGTCCACTGTCTGCAACCTGTATTTCTCTGACAGCACCTAAGCATGTCCTGCAGTGTCTCCTCCTGCCCTTAATTTAAGACCTTCGTCTACTTGTCTATCTTCATCCATCCTATACTGAACCTGTGGGCCACCTGTAGTACCTTTATTTCGTTGGTGTCTCCTGGGGGCCTTCAACTATAGGGTCTTTAGAGCCCCGTCCACTACATAGTTCTAGTGCAGAGACTGCACGGACACTAATGCGACTATTATTGGGTATTAGCAGTTCCCGGTCACCCGTGCCAGTACTAGCTGGTGTGGCGTTAATTAACTTCAATGATCAGACGAGAACTAGTAGGCCCAACGCAATAAGCCGCTCACACACAGCAGACTGGGCCCAATATCATTTCTGTAACACGATGTGATGTAAGGGATTATAATATTTTGGATGCTGGACACTGCAACATTCAAAAGATGTTTTCATTTTGGAATAAGAGTGAAAGACTCAACGCCCACTGTATCCTTACATATTGTAAATAGGGTTGTGTATGTCTATTTCTATACGTCTTGCGTTAAATTTCTGCTCGATCCTGTCAACGGCACCTGACACTGTCGAGAATCTGTTAGGAATATGTCCAGTATGTCCCTCTTTGGGAAACCCGTGACCAAAATGTTTTACACATTGCAATCAATAGCCAGTTGTTATTGGCTGTTAACACACTTGAAGAAAGAAGTTGAGTGGCGGTGCGGCGATTTAGACAAAGGCTTTTCTCTCCTGCAATGAAGGGGAACACATTGAGTTAAGAATTTAATTTTAAAAGTATTAACGTACCAGTCCTGCATGACAACAAGTGCCAAACAATTGAGGCTATTCAGTTTAGATAAACCTGCACATACGTCAACATCCTCTACTGCAGTATTAGTGCGTATATAGAGGACGCCTTTACCTAATAAAACACTGGAATTATTTTTAGACTGAAATGAATTTAATTTATTACACATTTCAGGGTTTAACTTTGTACGCCGTAGCACAAAAATATGTTGGGAATTCTGACATTTCTAAAGCCTTTATATTCCTTTATACACATTGTGCGTTTTAACAAAAATGTGCTAGTAATAAACAAACGATTAGTCTAGTATACTGTTTTCCCCACAAATAAACTGTTGTTAGAAAATATTTACACTCTTTAACGACTGTTTAAAAATGTAAATGACGTAGTGTTGCTGTGTCTATATTCATAAAATCGATTTAAAGAGACAATAAATTGTGGCACACAAATTCCAACAAGTGTTGTTAGGTAGGACGCAACACAAAAATTCACATTGTAAGCTCCGAGGACATTAAATAATGATACATATGCTAATCGTAGGACAATAATAAAACAAAAAAAAACTTTTCAGTTGATTGTGTTGCTGACATCCTAAATGTAAGAGGTCATACTGAATTAACTTCTCTTATAGCCTTAAGAAATGAATTATTACTTCATGAAGCTTGCATCAAAGACAATGCAATGACTGCCAAACGTTTGTTGGATAACAAAGTGGATGTCAACTGCAGAAGTCATGTAAGTTTTGCAAAATGACGTGGCTAACCATTAAAAGGAACTTTTGCCCTCTGAAAATTAAAATATTTTCAGTAGAATTTCTGCATTATTTTGGCTTCCCGCGTGAATTATCGATTATGGTAGACCGGTATCCCACACAGACAACCCAGCCAAATTCCGGCGGGCTTGCTTGCTTGTTTGTGTTTTAGGGCCCTTCAACTACAAGGTCATTAGAGCCCCGTCCACAGCATAGTGCTTATGCAGAGACTGCACAGACACTACACTAATGTGACGATTTTTGAGTATTAGCAGCACCCAGTTTTCCCAAGCGGCTACCCATGTCAGTACTAGTTGGGGTTGCGCTGTTGAACTTCAGTGATCAGACGAGAACTGGTGTGTCCAACGCAATTCGCCGCTAATTCCTGCGGGTTCCAGACAGACGACCTGGCTGGGGTGCCCCCAGTCAGAGCATGTTCAGTGGAGGGCTAGAACCCGCAGACCCGACCCTGCCACAGGCGGGATAAGGGTATGATGATGATGATGTCTGAATTATCAGTTATATTGGTAGTTATAAAAACATGCCTGCCGTGTAGTGCGTGATTGTTACCCAGTGCACTTTAAAAAAAATATTAATAACATTTTATATGAATCATATGTGGGATTTAGATTTGATATCCGTAAACGAAAGTATGTTGACAATTCGTTATAACCAGGATAACTGCATTCCAACCTAACTTAACCCTTGTAATTTAATTCCAGATGAACCGCACTCCATTACACTGGGCTGCGACGTATGGCTTTACTAATATCACTGAGTTACTCATCAAATCTAAATGCGACTTGGAAGCTACTGATAAGGTAAGTTCACCTGGTTAATTCGGATTCAAAACTGACAACCCCAAAGCATCATCCCTTAAAAATGTCATCTGATATGGCAGCAACCCTTATTCAAAACAAATTTAATGAACTCATTACCATGTAGTTTGCAATGACAGCTATATTAATATCAGCCTGCATGGGACACAAAGATGTACTACAGCAATTAATTAAAGCTGGTGCCAATGTTCACGCTACGAATAAGGTAAGCAGGATCATTAAAAGAATCTCTAAGTTCAAGGTGTCTTAGCTGAACCTAGTCTAAAAATATGTTTCTTAGCTTGGTCGCTGTTTATTGCACTGTGCAGTTGAAAATAACCAATTGGAATTGCTAAACTTCATTTTTGAGTCGTTGGAAAACTTTGATATGAATGCTACCGACAAGGTATATTGATGAAATGTTTACTTCAAAGCTAAATGAATAAACTCAAGAGGGGGGGATGTCTTCCTCTTTATATAATTTTACAGAACAACCGCACTGCCCTCCACATTGCCATTGATCTGGGACTAACTGAAGCAGCCAAAAAGCTCATACAACATGGATGCAACTTAATGGCACAAGATAAGGTTATTATAGTTCAGCGAGGAGTTAACAAACTTTTGTCTTAGCACAAAATATTTAATAATCATTCATTGTTTGAATTAAAAGGAAAAACAAACACCGCTTCACTTGGCTGTAAAAAATGGAGATCAAGAAATGGTTGAAGAATTAGTAAAAGCAAACGTGAACATTGATGAACGTGACATTGTATGACTATAATGAAATTTGAGGACTTCTCAAACAGTTTATTCGACTGACTATTGCAGTTTGTTGCTTTCTTTACGCTGCCTGGATTTCACGAAAAAGGAAGGTAGAACTGTACTCCATTTGGCAGCTGAAGGCGGAAATGAAGAAATTACTACATTTCTTCTTAAATATCACGCAGATCCATGCGTCAAGATGAAAGTAAGTTAGTAGCCTATTTCATGACTAGAATATGGGTCACTGTTATATTTAGCACTCATTGTGTGAGACTTTTCCACCTGTCTTTGTGTTAGAAAGGATGGAGTCCACTACACACTGCTGCTTACTATGGCCACAAGAACATAGCCGAAGAATTTATAAATTCTGGAGCAGATATACAACTGAAAAACAAAGTACGTTTATCATTAGGCGTATTTTTGTTACTATTATTTTTTAACATTTCAACAGAGTTTATTCAATTACAGGACGGTAATAGTCCGTTGCACTTGTCTGTAATGGGAAATCACGAAGATACAGCTAAAATGCTAATTTCTCGTGGAGCAGAAATCAACGCGGTTAACTTGGTAAGTTTCCTTATGGTTACAGAATGGTATCTCGAAAAAAATAAGTAACCAAACAGGAATTATTAATAGATCTAACACCATTACAGACAAAATTAAATTCATGTTACCATACATATTTCAGAGACAGCAAACACCGTTGCATATCGCTTCTGAAAAAGGTTACAGTGAAGTAGTAGAGTGTCTCTTGCTAAATGGTGCTGATCTAACCTTAAAAGACAAAGTATGAGCATGAACATACCGATCACTAAACTATAATAGAAATAATTATCTCACGTAAAGACATTTTCTGTTTTATAATTTGCAGCATGGAAAGGTTCCTTTAACCATAGCATCTAGAGGAAGCTATATATGCATTGTCGATACAATTATCAAAACTGAAAGGTCAAGAAATAAACCAGTAAGTCAGTTAAAAAATCAACGCATTTCTTGATAGTACCTTACATCAAAATCTTGTTATACTTAGGCTTCAAGTGATTCACCAAATCAAACGGATATGCAAAAGCCAAATACTGTAATATCTGAAACAAAAACTGATAATATTTCTCAACTCTTGTGGTTTGTTGCCACCAAACAGCTCAAACCATCAGACTGGAAAAAATTAGCCATCCACTGGAAATTCTCCCAAGATCAAATCACTGCCATCAGTCACCAATACACAGGTTTTACATATTATGATGATTGTCTACCACTTCTAAAATTAATTCTTAAAATTTATTCTAGGTTCAACGAGTCACAAGGAACATGGTTACAGAGTGTTGCGCATATGGATGGCAGGATTAGAACCAGACAAAAACGTTATCAAGGAGCTGTATGAAGCTCTTGTGGCTATTGACAGAAAAGGTGCAGCTGGTAAGGATACATGACTTCGTGAACAGTTTTCAATTCATGACGAAATAATGAGTGTCTTTTATAAAGAAATCATGAGGAGAGAAGCGGAAAAGAAGTCATCTCCAGAAAATAGATCTCTACACATAGGACTCTGCAAACAGTGTTTCATTTTATAAGCAAGTACATGCGAAGTACTGCGGACAAATCAAAGTGCATGGTAGAAATCTTTATAAGTTTAGTTCAATTAAGAATTGCCTGCCTTTTAATTTGGCCAACGGACTGTTTCCTATAACAGCTATCTTCCCAATCGTTTCATACGTAAAACCATGTTCTTGTCCACTTTGTTGCCTTATGTGGCAAAAACTGGTTTTGAAACGATTGAAACTAGCATGCATAGGGATTTTATCAATAGTATGATACTGCCTACCACGTAAAAACCAAAATCGAACTCTAATGTATCCATCCACAGCATATACGAAAGTAATATTAATAGAATTAGATGACTTAAAGGCCCAATCCACCCATGAATACCAATTAACAGCCTTAACAATGCTGCGAAGTTTATAATTCAAGTGCCTGTGGGATACACGAACAACCAGTAACTGAAATTAAACTTTAATTTGCAGAGAAACTAAATGAAGGTATAGATCCGTCCACTTATAATTCCCATACTGCTA
>JAAFCE010006668.1:14468938-14506985 GCA_013389805.1 Trigoniulus corallinus
CGGCGCCACTGTTACCAAATGCATCCCACTTTCACAATTTCTTGTTTTCATGTTAAAATATACATAAACTTCCGATCTTCCGCTATATCCAATGATAATTTCTATAAATAATTTAAACATTTGTCATGTGTAGTCATGATAGAAACGCATATCCAGTCTATTGTGTGGCGCCGGAACAAATGCTTTGTCTATGTGGAACCTAAGAAAGCTGTGTGACATTGCAAGTGAATACTATTCGGTCTGCTTAAATTTAACGCTGTTATAAATATCTTAATCATGTCTGTTTGCCCTTTCACTTCCGGCGCCAGTGTTACGGTTTTTGTTTACGAATGATGCCAATTTCCCTAAATCAATACTTATATGACTTAGAGATATCAAGTTATCGTTAAAAGTTGTCTCATTAAACTTCTAAAATTATGTATTTCCAACTACAAACTTCTTACCAGACGCTACTTTCCAAATTTTAACATATCTTTGCCTTCATTACATATTCATTAAGTGATACATTTGATAATTACAAATATTTTTGGATGAAAGTATTGTGATTTTTGTTAATAATCTTAAATGTGATGTTTAGTTTTCACTTAATAAATTACTTCAAAACTTACACTTAAGTCAAAAAAATTTTATAAGCTTTCTAAAAATATAATGAAATAACGTGTAGTGAATAGCATCAGATTCCTTTTCTTTCTTCATGTATATATATATATATCACCCAGGTAAATACTGCTTTGCTAGGCGGTCAAATTCCTTCTCCTAAAAATAATACCTGTTAAAAGAGTCCAGACAAACAACATAGAAATTAAATAAAAAAAAACTAATTACTTTTAAAGTATATTCCACGACAAAAGGATGGGACGAACTGATGTCCTTAATTTGACTAAGGTAACGATTAGTCACCTCTGGAGGTTTTCCCATTGATTGTGAGAGAACAATCATGTTTATGAGAGTATCAACATTACTGCTATCCTATATGTATTCATAAGTAATTTAACATATTCAACATTATTGTCAACAACAAAAATATTAAAATTACTTTACTTTCTCTAGAGCTTCTTGAAGCACACTTTCAGCTTCTTCATATTTCCCCTGTCCGAGAAAGCAAGCAGCTTGTCCATTTAATAACAACGGTGTCGACATGTTTTTGTCGCACATCTCTTGGAAAATATAATAGGCATCTTGCAATTTTTCCCCGCCCTTCAAAATATTTAGTTAGGTTTTAAAAGAAAAATAATTACATAACATAATGATAAATGTTTTCTAATACTGACTAAAGCGATATTTAACCACGCTGTTGCGAGTTGCGTAAGAAGAGCATCGTCATCGATATCTTGCATCTTTTTCAATTCCTTTCTATGATTTTCAAGAAAAACTAAACCGTTTAAGAATATAAGAAAAGCAGAAACAAGGTCCTCAATGAATCATTACTTACTTAGCCAATTCGATTCTATCAATTTTAAGATATATTTGCAGTGAAAGAGCTGAACTGCAAGAGAAGTACTGTTTAGAGGAACGACGCATTTATATGAAACCACACATCTAAAACATTAATTACCAAATCAAGGATTCTGACTGATGAAGAACTCTCAGCGCAGCATCATAGTTCTAGATATCAACGCAAGAAAAACAGTCTTAAAATTTCAATACTAACGTCAATGTTCATTAGACAGAGTTAATACGCATACACGTACTTACCTGATCATGTGTATAAATAGCAGCTGCCACCAACAGAAATGTGCTATTGGTGACTTCTACACTACTTGTCATCATATGGTCTAACTCCCTTAAAATGGCATCCCTTTAGAATAATATGTCACCATTGGATATAAATACGTGCAAATAATAGTACATCAAAAAATATTGGCTGAACGACATGCCTCTTATCAGGAAATGCCAAATATTGGGCGAGCATTTTTAAAGTCTGCATCTCCTGTGGTGACGCACCATGAACTTCGTCAATGACAACACCATACTTTCTTAGAGCTATATATGCACGATACATAAAAATATCCTTCTCTAACTTCAGTTCAGGAATAGTAGACTGAAATATGATTAAATCGAGATACATTAGAACGAAAATGGCCTTTTGAAAAACAAATTCAAACCACCTTACGATAAAAGTACATCTGGAATCTGCACTAATATCGTCTACCTACTTTAAGTTTTTGAGCTTCGTTTATGCATTGTTGGTAATTTCCAATATAGAACGAATTTCTTAATTCAAATAACTCATCCGGTTCACTGCTTTGCTGAGGCATTATTATAAAGGTATATAAAGGTAAATAACTATTTATGGGAATCAAAAACAGTTGCTGTCTTCGACCACGTCTACACTGACAACGCCGGAATACCAACAACGAAGTGCAGCGCCTCTTCGACAAACTACGGCGCACTTCATTGCGATATTTATTTGCATGACAGTGCAACACCTAATACAGTTTAGTGATGATTGCGACAATTTTGTAGTTTCTTTTCAAAACTTGTGCTATTATTTCAAGTAATTTCTATAGCAATCAAGAAAAATGTGTGAAACGCCTTGTTGTTTGGGTGATCGGGTGTATTACGCAGCAAGAGATGGCATGGCTATGGCATTATGTGATTTACTGTTGAACAAAAGCCAGGCTGAAGTTCACGAGTTATTGGAAAAAATAACAGAAGAAGAAGGACAGAAATGCAGTCCTTTAATTATAGCTTCAAGAAATGGTCACGACAAAGTTGTCAGAATGTTGCTCTCAAAATACAATCCAAATATTGAGCAAGAAGGTACTGTTAAATTTGATGGCTATGTGATTGAAGGAGCGAGTCCTTTGTGGTGTGCTGCTGGAGCAGGCCATATAAACGTTGTCAAATCTTTGGTGCGGTATGGGGCCAACGTCAATCATCCCACTCGCACCAATTCTACCCCATTACGAGCAGCATGTTTTGACGGACGACTCGATATCGTTCAGTTCTTGACAGAACATAATGCGGACATTCACATTGCCAACAAATATAACAACACTTGCCTGATGATAGCCTCGTATAAAGGTTACTTGGACGTAGTGACATTTTTGATCAAGAAAGGGGCAAAGCTCGATATTAAGGCTCATTGTGGAGCAACAGCATTGCATTTTGCAGCTGAATGTGGGTACGTTTTAATAGTAAAAGAGCTTCTAGAACATGGTGCTTCAATGATGAAAAACGAACATGGGATGACACCTCTTATCGCTGCAGCAGAGCGTACCCGCAGTGAAGTAGTGGAGTACTTAATCAACAGGCCAGAATGTAAGAGAGAGGAGAGGATTGAAGCGCTGGAGTTACTGGGAGCATCATTTGCAAATGATAAAGATAATTACAGCCTGGAAAAAGCGTATTATTATTTGAATATGGCAATGAGAGAGAGGTTTGACAAAAGTGCAGTGGGTGGTGTGCTGTGGAAGCCGTCAACTACTCCAATTCCAGCATACGAAAATAGAGTTGAATGCGATACGTTGGAAGAATTGCGTGCCATACGTTACAATACCAATGCCCTCCACATGGAAGCTCTAGTGATTCGTGAAAGAATTTTGGGTGCCTTCAACCCCGAGGTCCCGCACCCAATAATATTTCGCGGAGCAGTGTTTGCAGATTGTGCTTTATTTAACCGGTGCATTGCACTTTGGTTGCATGCTTTAAAATTGAGGCAATGTAATTATATGGCAGTTGTGAAAGACCTGCTAAGATTCGCTCAAGTGTTTTCTCAGATGATGCACATTGGAGTTGAACTGCCGTTTGAATGTGTGAAAGAAGTGTTGGAACATGCTGTGGTAGAGTTGCATCGGAATAAGGCGAAGTTGCAGTCGTCATCCGATGAAGAAAAGGAAACCATTCATGATGAGATGGACAGTAACATTCATACGGTCTTATATTTATTAATTATTATCACAAAACTTTTAAAAAAGCTGACAAAGGAGGAAGAATTTGACATTTTTTGCACCATTTATAAACTTAATCACATGGACCTCCGTACCAAAAGTGGACAAACGTTCCTTCATCTAACAGTAAATGCCAATACACCCGTCGACAACTTTCACACAGATGAAGTTTGTAAGTTTCCATGTGCTGCTACAACTAAACTTCTAATTCAGTGTGGTGCTGCCATTAATGTTTTAGACTATGAAAATAATACACCGTTACATCTGATAGTGGGTTATGACAATCCTATAAGCGACTTTTTAACGTTGCATTCTATCATCGTGGCACTGATTGAAGCCGGAGCACATATGGACACTGTTAATTGCAAAGGAGCAACACCATTTGAAGCTGCCACCTCTGGAGTTGCAGAAATTATCCTAAGAACTCATATCAAACTCAGCTTGAAATGTATAGCAGCTAAAGCCATTAAAACATTTAATCTGTCCTATCAAGGTCAGGTTCCTAGTGCCCTCGAAACGTTTATTGAGTTGCACGGTATGCCATTTGTTTGTTAATCCTCATGATATAAAGCAACTGTCATGATAGTGATATTTGTATTGACTTCCATCCCCTTATTTAGTTTTAGGAAAGTTTTTTACACTTATAAGTTCTTTAGTTGGATAGTTCACAAGTAATCATTGTGTCATTTCCATATTTATTGAATTAATGGGGTCAGCAAGAAGTTAAATTCTGTTTGAGTCATTTGCAATGCTGATTTTTTGTTGGGAAGGTCAAGACCTTCATCTTTTAATTAATTTTGAATGTTGTGAGGGTTCTCAAGAAGCCTACACTTTTATGTATGGCAAACTAAATACCTAATTATCATCGAGTTATTCGAGTACAAACTCATCATGATCTTTGAATGAAGTATGATCTTTATCTGTGATTTCAACAAGCTCATTAGTATGTTCAGATTTGAAAGTAACGAGAGAAAAATTGGACATATTTATTTACCTCAGTGATTTTTATTTCCTGAAAAATTCTGGTTTTTTGCATTTAGCAACGTGATGCATGTACGTTGTTGGTTAAAAAAACATCATCATTCACACATACCCACCAGTGACCTGTTCTCCACAGCTGCCAATAAATATTTTATTATCTAGACCCCCTGAGATAACCAATTCGTGTGATAGATACGTGATAATGACAGTTTAATTACGTTCAGTACTTCATAACTATCACTGCTTAATTTTTGTATTTTGTATTAGAGTAAAAATAATTTTACTCTGCAACGTGTAGCAAAGAATAATAAACTTCAGTGAAACATACGACTCTATGTTAATTATTGCGTATTGGAGGATAATAAGAATAGAAATTACCACATTCACGTGTAATAGATGAGAGCAGCTGTGCCTTTTCACAGAAGTGCCTCTGCTTGACAGATCAATGTTGTTCAAAGAAGACGTCATTAACTATAGTAAGTTTACTTTGGTGAACGGATCCGCCGTTCGTTCTGCAGATAGAACTAAAAAAAACTAAATCGAGGTTGATCCCAGTGGCGACATGAGCAGGTTAAGTATCAACGAGCTCTCACAAAAGCGATAAAGTAATGTTTAGTTGGGCCAACTGCAAGGAGGATGGAAGAGATCAGGAAAGATACAGACCGTGTTACTGTCCAGAAAACAAAGTTATGGTGGCAAGATTTCAGGCTTTGTTGTTGTTTTAGGGGCCCTTCAACTACAAGGTCATTAGAGCCCCGTCCACTGTGTAGTTCTTATGCAGAGACTGCACAGACACTACACTAATGCGACGATTGTTGGCTACTAGCGGTACCCAATTTTCCCAAGCGACAACCCATGTCAGTACTAGCTGTGATTGTGTAAGATTTCAGGCACCTAACAGTATTTTAAAATGTTTATTGTAGACAATGTGCCGGGGCAGAAGAAGGTCAAAGCAGACGTGGGAAAAGGCTGCATTAACTGATACGGTAGTGTGTGGGGTGGATGGAGATGTAGTCTAGGTAAGCGGCAGTGGAGTTCCAAACTTCCTAGACCCAGCCACATGCGGGATAAGGGTGTGCCGATGGTGATGATTGCAGACAATGGGCATTTTGCATAACATTCACAAATCTTCATATTGAGGGTATTTGATTCGTGTTCAGACAGTTCATACAGTATATCGTACATCCGCAGGCATAGTATTTCACCTTTTACTTTCTGTCTGGCGGAAAGTGTCTCCCCCTCTCATTAGAAGGGAGTAAGAACCACCGACCTCAACCAGGGATAAACCAGCTTTCTCGAAGCTCAAGAATCAATCACCTTGCGACCTACCAACCAGTTACCAAAAATAAAACTCGAGTCTTTCAAATAGAAAACACATTTCGAAGCCATTATACTACAATTGAGTGCAAAACTACTCACTTCCGCTTCAACAGTAGAGTCCTTCCTATTTCGAAATGCATGTATTTCGGGTGGCATTGAATTCTGCCGACAGCAATGAAAGTTAAATTGAACTATGCTTTTCTGGTGCGTTATGATCATTAATTTCTAAAATGCAACTGAAAACACTAGTTAAAAAGCGTTTTAAATTTATACTGCCATCCGCCAAACCAGAAAAACCTCTCTCGTCCGAAGTGCTAACCCATCACCTCCTTCAACGTAATAAACCCCATTGGACCTCATACTTTGTGAAGTATAACAGCGTCAATAATGATCAATACGGAATGTCGCATTTCAATTATAGTGTCGATGGAGTTAATTACCATATTTTAAGAACGGGTTGTTATCCATATATTAAATATCACTGTAGTAAACGCCCATATGAGGACCTTAGTGTGGAGGATAAATTCTTCCGTGTTTTAAAAGTAATTAACCTGGGTACGTATCAATTAACCTTTATAGACAACATTCAGTTTTCCTACTCATTCAAATGAAATTTGAATTCAAAATTAATAAATGTGAAGTACTTTTTCTCAGGAATGCCATGCCTAGCCTATGGTCTTATAACAGTTCTTCTCATTACATGCTATGAAGATGTAGTGACAAGCAAAGGAACGGTTAGAATATATTTTCATAATAAAGAAGATCCTTCATCATATTATTAGCAATTGATAAGATAGATGAATAAAAATTAATATTAAAAAATATCGTATAAAAACAAATTAAAACTTTAACTCTATTTACATATACTAATGCTATCACCTGAGGGTGGCAAAAAATATTACCACTATGGAAGAAAAATAAAACAATTCACATTTTCTCATAGGATACAGTTTGTCCGCACTCGACACAGGTCTTACTATACATATCAAGCTTTTCATCGTAGGTTTCTTCTTCATAACTGTGTTCGTGGCCGCTCAAATCCTTGGTATATGTGCTACTTCGTACTGCCATTCTCAACTCTTTAATTTTCTTATTAAATTTCTTTTGGCTCATCTTCTCTTTCTTATCTTTCCGTCTGTCTTTTTCTTCTTCAATGTCTTCTTCAGATCCCCAAACTTCCAAAGCTCTTTCATAGACCTAAAGTTGCATAAATGCCAACTGAATCTAGCTCATACTTAAACGTGTTTTAAACGTTGTTACCTGACTGCGAAGGAACAATTTCATGCTTCCCCAGTTAGAATTATAAGGATTTTTCCGTAAAATGAACTTCAAAAGTGGTTCGCGTTTCTCTAAATCGACATCTTTTAAAAGAAATTCGTTCTTCGCATCCGTCTTTGTGATCAGGCGGTGCTTGTCTTCCTCATCCCTACAGATGCATATAATAAATCATTATGAATCAACTGACACGTTTATATCATGCTTTAATTGATAGTCAACTTACCTACAGTCATTACAAACTAAGAAATCAAAGTGTTGTAGCATAAATGAATCATAAAAGCTCTTTTTACATTCGGTGCAGTAATGCTGTTCATGAGGAATACTTGGTGCTGGTTCTTGTGTGATCTCGATTTGGTTTGGTTCTTTTATTTCACTCTCTTCAACAAAAAACCCACCTCCGGAATCAATTAATTTTGAATCTGTAACTCTGGAAACTACATCATTCCTGAAAAGGAAGTTTATCGCCAATGTAAAAACCAAGATGAAGAACAGAATGGATGAACATGACATTCAGTTGTACTGCGCGTATATGAAAAATCATAAAGGAGGGCGAATACTCACTTGGTGTTGGAAACCACAGTGAAAACGGGGGCGGGAACGACTGCAGGTTGGAGGAGAGAAATAGTCAAGAATGGTAGGGAACAAGAAAATGTAAGAAAATAAGACATACTTATTGAGATAGGGATGTGAAGCCATTCTTTGTTGCCTACGAAGCAACGCATGTTGCCGATTTCTTTCAATCCTGGCCTTATCGGCATCAGTTAATTGATATTCTTTATCCGTCATATTTCCTTTGGAATAAATGTCTGCACTTTAATGACTACATAACATGCGGTTAATATTATAAATTTGTTTCATCTAGCTAGAACAGTACAACTAGAAAATGGTCGGCTGCTTGTGACTCGTTCTGTCATTACTACGCATGCTCATAAAAAAGTGACAGCTTGAGAGCGCTTCACAAAATACTGATATTGTCAAAAAAAATGACCAGAGAAGTTAATATCTCGTGGTCATCACCAAGCGATTTTTTTTTTCGTAAGTTTCACATGTATATATCAAATACAAATTTTATTACACGTCTATAAGATATCATAAATGGTTTTTAAATCTTATTAAGCATCGCATCACACCGATCTTTAACTTCTTGTAATGATTTCTCTATTTTGGACGTCAGGTTAGCCAAGGCTTCGAGATCGTCTTCTGTTGACTTTAAATCCTAAAATAAAATACGTGCAAGAATTATTGAAAAGAATTTAAAATAATATAAAATCAGATATTTAAATATTATTATACTTCATCCTTTTATCAGGCATTATTATTCCTTATAGAAAACAACTTCATTTACTGAATGACGCGTAACCATCATTCTTCCTTGAATGACAACTGACTCAAGAATAAATTCCCCAAAAAGAAAGAAAGCTAATGGGCAGTTAGTTCCTCCCATGAATCATTATTAAAAGATGGCCAGTAACTTTAGATGCGAGGTGGCTTTATTTTTAGGCTCGTTCAAACATTAAAGTCGTGCTTCGAGTGTATAGAGTGGCGACCCTGGGAGTCCACGCAAAAGAAACAGAAAGTAGAACACAATGCCAAAAATACAAAGAAGGAAAGCTACCATCATCACAATTGCAGCCTGGTTAGAGATGGCATCGATGGTCGGTGCACCAGGAGATGGACAATCGAGCAACTTTTTTTTAATGTCGGCCAAATGTTCTTTGGCAGCATGAAGCTCATCTGTGGCATGACGACGAAAGCGCGTCAAGCAGTTGCTCAATTCCAGTAGTTTAGCACTGAGATAAATCAGAGGTCCTACACTCTGTCTTGACGTTTCTTGATCTGAGCTGAGACACTCCACTCCCTCTTCAACTGTTAAGTTACAATCTGGCTTCAGGCCCTTATCCCCATTGTCCAAGACTACTTTACCACAAATCGGAATGTTGTCAGGGGTCGTCACTTTGGTCCCCTGTCCAGAATCAGAAACTTCACTGTCACTTTCTTCAATCCTAGTTACTTCACTTTGCTTCAGAGTATTCTTTAAACGCTCCTTGAAAAGACTTTCTTCACTGGAACTGTACTGATATGCCAGGTTTCCAAAACTGCTTGATTTTGCTCGATCGCCTAAAGGTGGAGTGTTGGCACTAGCACGATGCAACCGTGATGGCCGACTAAAGAGAATAACATATTTTATGTTTGTTGTTATGGCGAAGAAAAAACAACAAGAACCTTTCAAGGTATTTCTGCTCAAATACAAAAGCAGAGAGACATAAACCGAAATAAAACAAATGCTTTTGACGTACGTTAAATTCTCATCACTGAGGCTTGAGTCCAGTTCACACAAACTATTCGAAATGTACTTGTCATTTCCATCCTATAATGAAATTATACATTTGCAACATGAATATGTGATCCTTTGTGACGGATACCTTGCTAGTGAGATTTTTCATGCTAGACCCATATGCCTAGATCTCCACCAGCACCCTAGCAACACCTTTGCCTTTCGCACCCATTCCAACCGCTCCACCCCAGAACCTCTTCCAATGTGGGGGTTCCCCAACGCCTCCGGCAGTGATCCAGCGCTGGACATGCCAGTATTGCATACCTGACATCCTCCAACAACATCAAAAGACTACTTCCGGATCAACACTAATTCATCACTGACAAAATAATGGCAAGCATAATGCTGGCAAGACAACTCAAGTAACGCAATACTTTTCATACTACCAATATGCAAAGCGACTGTCATAGTGGCAAATCAATGTCACAACAACTTTTAATGATGTGATTCCTAAAAAAAGCTTTCTACTATTTCGCATATATATATATATATATATATATATATATATAGCAGCAAAAATCTGCTTATAAAAGCACGGCATTTCATTCAGACTACACATCCAAATCTGTCTAAGCCAAGACCACCATATTTGTCTTTTTAGATCTTTCAAGTCAAACTGCATGGCCGGTAAGCACAGCAAAGAGCTAGGGCATGCAAAGGCAAATATGATGATGATGACATACTCTGAATTGTCGTGATTTTTTCTGGGGTAACCGTCTTCCTTTTGGTCCTCTCACACGGTACTTGGTTACACTATATAATCGAGTAGGAGTGTTGGGATCAGCCAAGGGTTCCTCGTCAACGTCACTTTTCTAGGCATAAAATCTTTATTCATGGTGTGATCTTTTAGAGTTGCCTTACAGAAGGCTTCCCTCTAGTTTCAACGTTATTTCAACATGCCAAAAATTAATTTTTTAAAACTTGCCTGAGATTTCCGACTCGAGCTCGACACCGAGGTCACTTTAGACCGTGGAGGGCGTTGTGGGCGACGATTCTCACGAGACCGGAACAGTGCTTTCCGTAGGTTGCTTATCCAGTCCTGCATGTCCTCTGCTGTGTCTGTTGCAAATATATACTTGGTCTAAACAGATTGTAGCATTAGATTACGATAGTCATGATGATTGTAAGGCAAATGGCTAGTTCTTGCAATACAATTAGTTAGTAAACCTACCGGAACGTTCCCCGAATTCGCTCCGTCTAAAATAAAGACATTATCTTTTTTATGGCCACCGTCACAAACGTGTTGGCAGATGTCATATAAATCAAGATTAATTATGCGACCCTTGGAAAATTTCCCATCGTCTATACAACTGTCTTCCTGTATATTACATACGAACAGAAAAAAAACATAAATACGATATTATAACTGAAGTTTGATATCATTTTCAATATCAGACATACTAAACCTTTTTATAAAATCGATATAATTTGTTGCCACATAAAATATAATAACGTTGTTTCCATTTCTCACGACCAAGGAATGTTTTGCTAGAGTACGTATGCAAATATCCTGCCTTTTCCTGTTTTGAAGGAGACTGTAAAAAACTACGTCCACTAGCTGCATCCTGTAAGAAAATGAAATATTAGTATAATTCAAACATGTAATTTTTTGGTGCAGCTCGGGAGAATGTCTATTTCATAGTCTGAAAACTATAATAATGATATAAAGTAACAAGGTGACATTTTATTAGCTGCGAAAGTAAACTATTAATCGAACTAATTTGTATTTCTAATGTAGAAGATAAAAAACTTTGCAAGATGCCAATGGCGAGTTCGCCAACAACATAAACGATAATCATAAAAAAGGAAGACGCAATAATGTAGAGTAAAATATATGCCTGATATGTAGTGGTGTCAGTAGTTTCAGCGCACGACTTTAAAGTTTTCTGTACAGTATTTTTTGACTCAATAACCACAATTAAATCATGGGACATATTGTAAGATGATCAATTTCAAACCAAAAACTGAAACTATTCGATGAAGGTCTAAATCGCATTTTTAAGAACAGCTGCAATCACAGAATTGTCGTGACGTACATAATTCTAATTTTGATTCACGTGCTTCGTTCGATTTTTTTGTCGAATGTCTCCAGGTGTCGTGCCAACATGACATTCTACTTATTACGAGTATTTATCAAGTCATAAATTTCATATTGGACCTAGCGCATCACTTAGAGTAAACCTGGTAAAAAAAACTTTTGATTTTTCTGCTAATGCCGGTGTTTAAGCTTATGTAAGACTCTTAAAAACCATAGTTTGTATAAAACTCCAAATCTTTTCTTGGTTATGAAAAGTTATTCGAAATAATGGAGTCGTTAAAAAAAAGAACATGCCGCCGCCATTTAGCAAACGCACTACATCCATTAGCTGTATATAACAAACCCAACAAGAAATTATGAAAAACAGTGAGTACGTTCGCCATATTTCACATGAAAAATAAATGAAATAGATTTCCTCACCTGAGGTTTACTATCAACAACTGTATTAGTTATTTGACGAACACGCTTCATATAGGCACTATAAGAATGTAGAAAAAGAGAGAGACAGAGAGCGCAAGACACGCGAATATCTTTGTGTTTAAATCTCTGAAATAAATAAATTCTACGTTGGGGATGCGAAGAGAGCAAACTGTTCTCTGCCTGGCAAACGAGCTAAATTTGGCAAACGGGGTTCCCAAATCGGAAACTCTGTTGATGTCAGACAGGAAAGAATTGCTAAGATATTTCTAAGAAAAAGTCCAGTCAATCTGATGTGTGCAGCTCACTCACTCACTGGGATACAGAGTACATGAAAAAAAAAGATAAATTCAAGGCTTTTCATATGTCTTGATGCATAAATGGTGTATGTATTTCTTAAAATTCTCTCTTTCACCAGCATATGGCACCTAAAACATAAACACATTACCAAAATAAAAATTCACAATACTTAAAGTTACATTTAATATTAGCTCAAAGCAAGTTCGGTGCCAAAACTCTCTCTAATTTACTCAGTATTTCCTGTTTGATGTATACTATACTGCTCATTGGGGCAATCAGTTGGAGTTGTAAAGTACAGAAGTTGTTTCAATTACTGTATATCATGCAAGTTAGCGACGGGCGCATAGCTTTAAAACTCCCAGATCTGTAGTTGGCCTGATTTCCTGCCCCAACGATGTCTACACATCGCACTTTTAAATCAACAACTGGAACTTTACGCAGTAAGCAGTTTCCGGAAATTGGAATTGAGAAGAGGATATGTAATTGTGTTACATGCAGTATCAGTTGCTCACTTTTTTAATATACGAATAATGCTTTCCTTATAGAAAAAAATTAATTTTTTTTGTGTATGTAGGCTTAAGGATAACTGGCAATATGAATGCTACATTTGAAGGTCTTTCTTAACTTCAAATAACAAGAGGCAGAAATGGTAAGTACAACAAAATAGCATTTGCTATTGGTTTATTTACTACGAGGTCGTTGACGTTTCAACACTAGCAATAACAATCAGGACTGAAAAATGAAATAATAGTCTTAAATAAGAAATATCACTAGTCTTCATACTGATCTTTGTTTGAAAACTTCAGCTTTGGGTTTTTGTTTCCTTATCACACTCTGCCAATCAGCTTTGTGATGCTGAAGAAATATTCAATAATTCTTGGGAAAGAGTCGATTACGTCACATCACATGATATTTGCTTATAAAGAATGACACATGTCCGTTGTTTGTAATGAAACCAATGTGCTATAGTGAATGCTTGTACGATTACACATTTAATGTCACTCTTTAAATAAGGAAGTATGGTGAAGTGACAAAAAGACCTCCTTATTATCATATTATATATGAATGGCTAAAAAAAATATGAACTCGACATGGAACTGTAGCTATAAATTACTGACATTATAACCTGATTGGGATAACGGCGGTGATTGTCACGAATCATTTGCTTCAAAACATATAATAGCAACTCCTAACCCTTTTCCCGCCTATGGCAGACTCGGGTACCCCTCTTGTCCCCTTGAATGGGCACAAGGGTGATGTATTAGGCAGTGTTTTTCCGCAGTCGGTTGCCGACCAAAGCTGCAACCCCTATGCTTATTTATGTCGGTCTACTGTTGGTTGGAGCACTCCACCGAGCTCCTATACCTGGAAATTTAGCCTCATCTACCCGTTGCAAAGTAGAGAGGATTCTTTGATGTGCAAATGCCATCGTACACCACACGGGACCTTGGTTTTACTTCTCATCCGAAGGAAAGCGCACTCGGAGGTCTCTCTCTCGCTCGAAAGAAGCCAACCCATCTCAATCCAGTATCGAGAACCACAGTTACCGAGCAAGCTAACCACTGCGCCACCGAGGCGGGATCTTCAAAACATATAATGCATATGAAAAATTCAGAGCCGTCAAAACAGGGCCTGGGCAAACAAGTGTGCTGCGGGGCCCTTGAGACGCCAATCACTGGAATAAAATGTAAATGGTCGATTACATAAAATGATGCTGTAGTAATATTTATTTACGGCAAGCCACTTGAAAAACTGATGGTTTTTTTTTTGTTTCTTTGGTGTTTTAAAGCCCCTCTCTACTACACGCCCATTACAGCCCCGTCCACTGCGTAGTTCTAATGCATGGACTGCACCGACACTACACTAATGCGCAGTTTTCCCAAGCGGCCACCCATGTCAGTAGTAGCTGGGGTTCGCGTTGCTTAACTTGAGTGATCAGACGAGAACTTGTATGTCCAACGCAATACGCCGCTCCCTAAACAGATTGCCATGGGCTCCTATGCTCATGGAGCTCCCGGGAAAGTGCTCAGCGGGCCCATGTGTTAAGACTGCACTGAATTCAACACCCACCACTGGTAGTATTCTCTCTTCACTCTCAACAAGTTCAAGGGCTTAACATAGACCCTATAATTAGGTGGATCCATTACGAGAATAACACCCACGTAGCAAACGCGTGAGAAGACGACTGAGCACAGCTTCCAAGCGACATGAATAGGTCCAGGAGATAGGCAAAAGAGAAGCAGGACACACATCCATGCTATGTGAACACTGGGAAAGTAAGAAAAGTAATTTCTCACTGATGTTGAGATTGATATTTATAGAAGTATGGCCCACTGCATAAAAAAATATTCATCACGGGAGTCGCCAGGATTGGGGCGTTCATTTTTTGGTTTTTAATTAAAAATGTTTACAACGAGTAACTTACATCAAGCCTAATAATGTGTACTAACATACTGTGGTATCGAATGTATTATTACATCGCTAAATGACTGCGCGAGCTCCGTTTATTTGTCGATATCCTTTTGAACTTTGTGAAATTCGGAAATGTAGTCAACGTTTGGAATGAACACAACCGCCATTATGTGGCCAGTTCCATTATTGTATAGGGAGGTAATTAGCCAAGTGGTGCACGTGCTGTGAGTGACTCGAAAGCGCCACAACCTTCGCAGCTGTTCATCCGTCATTAGTAGGCAAGCTGGAAGGAATGGATCAACAGTCTTTAGTAAGGAATATGTCCACAAGAGAGCGCTGCAGGCTTCAGAAGTCAGTTAAATGTGGCAACGCGTTCGACCTTACGTAGATCATGACATGTATTAAGAGGCAGCTAGTCATATGTGATGTGCTTCTGACATGGTGTGTACCCCTTCGATGTTAGTGTTCTCTGCTTGTTTACGATAAGAAGCAGGTCGATTTTATTAAACAATCTTTTTTACTGTCTGTTTCTCTCCCATTTTTTTTTCTTGACGGAAACATGTATAATTTTCCTCGACGTCATCGTTCGCTATGAGGAGAAGGCGAATTTAGAACGTCAATTGCAAATGCATCATCAATGATGAGATGCAAGGAGAGAAGAATTGAAATCTCGATGGCTAATTTATTTTCTGAATCGATCTCAATTCCACTTAGGTTATACATTCCTGAACTGTTTTACTTTTTGAGACAACGCTATTGGAAAAAAATCATTTTGTGACTACTTCTAACTGCCATTTGTACTATTAAGATTCAAGATGATTCTGGAATTCAATCATGGATATGTACAAGAATATCGACTTCTTGTTTCGACCACATGTAAGTTGTCATTTATTATTTCTCAACAATTACTTTTAAGTCTCTCTCTCTTTCTTCAGTCATATAAGGACGGTAGTAACTCATCTGAAATTTTTTGACGTGCACTTATATTTAATGGGAATCCCAGCCATGCATCGATTGTTGCAATATTCCTTTCCATCGTTCCCTGATATAATTTCGTAAATGTGCATTCCTTCACTGCTGCAAAAAAGTAGGCTATAGATATTTAATGAATAGATAATTTCGAGAATTCAGGTATAAATTAAGGGACTTTTCCCCCAATATTGAGTTTAGAGACCCTATGTGTTGAATTTTTGATTTCTGCTATGGTAGCCTATACAGAGGTAGTCATTTGATTTATGCAGGTTACCCTCTGCTCCTCCTCCTCCAAATCAGTTGTTTATTAGATGTGCTTTTTTATAACCTTAATAAAAAGCATGACAAAATTTACCAATCATATTGTAATAAATGCCTATAAACGGAATTAAATGTTTGAAAAATAATTTCACCGGCAAAACTGTAGTCATGGTTACTGCAGCTCACGCCATGTACATTGACAATGAACACAAATCGAAATATACTAGGACTCTGTATGAGTGTTGGAGGTCCAAAATAATAGCAATGGTCACATTTTTGAATTGGTAATGAAACTTTCACTTCTATCTTTCTCTAGTTGTGAAACGTGTCAATTTATTCAAAACCGATAACATAAGATATAATATTGCATACAAACACTGATAAGTTCAACAAATGTATGCCGAATGAAGTGTAATTGAAATGGAGTTAAATTTTATGTGATAAAAAGTCTGACAAACCACTGACCAGTGACACTAAAGGATACAAATGAAAAAGATACATTTCAAAACATTATGTGTGTAGACTAGGGAATGTCCACTTGTCATTAATAGTGAGCCGGAAACCAAATTAATACATCAATAATACATCCGGTTCTTTAAAGATTATTCCCCCATCAGTTAGCCGTATCATTTTTCTTGTTTGCAGGCCTATGCTGTGAGCCATATTACGTTTTAGTTTGCCGCAAAATAATGAATTATTTATGTAGAACTAAAACAAACATATATCAGCAGAACCTGTCTCGTATCACTGGCTGAATATAGTAGGAAATTTCGCTTTAAACAGCAGGTTTTAAGTTGATGCAGCAGCAGTGTTACAACAGTACCATCATAAAATGAACATTTCTGGAAGTCAACCAAAGTTAACACTGCCGAAGAACATAACTTTTAAAGAGCTGACTGAGTTGAGCTCAAATGGTCCTTTTTCTCTCCACAGGTAATTGAAAAAGAATTAAGTAAATCCATAACTAGTTCTGTCATTAAAAAGGAGTGGAGCGTTGGCGGTTCTCAGGTATGCCAACCAGAAACCAACTGACCCTGTGCAAGCCAGCCATTATTCGCCATCACTTACAACGCGTTCCAGGTTATATTAGATGGCGGCTGTATTGCGTTGGACACACCAGTTCCCGTCTGATCACTGAAGTTAAGCAACGCAACCCCAGCTAGTACTAGCATGGGCGACCACCTGGGAACACTAAGTACCGCTAATACCCCAAAAGTCGTCCTAACAGTGAAGTATCTGGTGCAGACTCTGCATTAGAACTATTCCGCAGGCGTATTGTTTGCTGGTGTTTTAAGGCCCTTCAACTACAAGGTCATTAGAACCCCGTCCACAGTGTAGTTCTGATGCAGGGACTGCACAGACCCTACACTAATGCGACGATTTTTGGGTACTGGCTCCAAGCGGCCACCCATATCAGTACTAACTGGGATTGCGTTGCTTAACTTCAGTGATCAGATGAGAACTGGTGTGTCCTACGTAATTTGCCGCTCCCTTCAGTGGGCGTAGCTCTAATGGCCATTGTACTTGAAGGGCCCTAAAACACCAACGAAACGAACGGGTTAAATTAAGAAAGATGCCTTTCTGTAAATTGGTCTTTAAATACCTGCGTACTACCTTCGAATGGTGGCTTCGGCAGTGTTCTCCTAGATGTAGGACCATCAGAGTGTCAATTAAGATTTTATTCCTTTTAGTGGCCTTCATGTGTGCTAGAGTGTGGGGTGGACGGGGAGCTGGTGAAAGATAGGCGGGAGTGGAGGGCTGCAGCCTGCAGACCCGACTCTGCCAGAGGCGGGATAAGAGTATGATGATGATGTGGCCTTCATGTAATATTCATGGAGTAATCTAACATTTATGAATCGACTACTGCAGTAATTAGACACTGAACCTTCTGAATTAATGTACCGGTACATGCCTACTGCTGACTGAACATATAAGGGAATATTTCCACCAAAAATTCTGGTAAATTTTTAACTGAAATATCCTATTCGGTAACAGGGAACAGCAGTTATGTGTAAAAATTGCCTTTGTTGTCCGGGAATTCGAAGATCTTTTCAAAAGGCCGTTGGTGTTTCCTGCTTACATACATGAGAATGAGGTTTTAGTGTTATTATTGTTACATCTGGAGTGACTTAAGGACTGAAAGAAAAGTAGTGCATGTGTTAGGCAAATAATACTAATAATAACCTGTGGTTATTTAATGTAAATAACAAATGCTGCACATGTTTTGGCAGTTAGGAGGTTTCATATTGTGAAATCTCGACTTGTCCTCCTCACTTTTCCTTCTTGTTGAAGAGGGCACTGAAATGTGTTCTCATGTTTCCGTGCCTCTTTTTCTGTTATCTTGTGGCGGTTAAAGGCAAGGTCAGTTAGTGCCTACCGTTTGACTCTCAAATAGGTTGAGGGTATTGAGATTGAAGTACATAACATGACATGCTATTTTTCTCCCGGTCACGCATTCTGTTCTCTAACATTGTTTAAAATTTTATCATAATTTAAGCTAAGGCTTTGTTGAAAAGAAAGGGCTACTACTGTTAGTATTTGTGTGTCATTACAGTACAGTAGCGATTGTGTACTTCATGCCCTTTTTCAAAAACAGCGAAACCTGTCTAATTGTTACACACTGTGAGAGGGGAAGTAATCACACCCACCTATGGCAGGGTCGGGTACCCATCGTCCCCCTCTCAATGGACACTATGGAGCGGTAAGTTGCGTTGGACACACCAGTTCTCGTCTGATCACTGAAGTTAAGCAACGCAACTCCAGTTAGTACTGACATGGGTGGCCGCTAGGGAAAACTGGGTACCGCTAGTATCCAAAAAAAGTCGCATTAGTGTAGTGTCTGTGCAGTCCCTGCATCACAACTACACAGTGGACGGGGCTCTAATGACCTTGTAGTTGAAGGGCCCTAAAACACCAACAAACAAACAACAATCAATGGACACAAGGGCAATCTATTAGACATTGATTTTCCGCAGCCGGTTGCCGACCAAAGCTGCAACCTCCCTATGCTTATTTATCGTCGGTCTACTGTTCGTTGGGGCATTCCACCGACGCCAGGGAGCTAGCTGCTACACCTGGGAATTTTGTCTCTTCTACCTGTTGCATAGTATACAAGGGTCTTTTACGTGCAAATGCCATCGTACACCACGCGTGACCACGGTTTTACTTATCAACATCGGAAAAATGGCGCAATCGGGACCTCTCTCACTCGCCCGAAAGAAGTCGACCCGTCTCGGTCCAGTATCGAACCTAGAACCAGCACGCTAAGCATTGTGCCATCGAGATGGGGTTTACCCGTTGCAGAGGTGGTTTTCTGAAAATTGTGAGATATTAGGAGTACCAATAGTGGAGTGTGCCCATTATAGAGGTGTAGTAATCCCAGAAAGCCTATGGATGCCTGAAGAATTTGTACTGATATGAGGGGTGTACCCTTTAGAGCAGGGAGTCAATGATGATCAAGGGGTCGACATCTAAACATTTATTGAATTCATTGTTGGTTACTTCCTTTGAGGGCCAACAGGCAACTCCTAACCCTCTTCCCACCTATGGCAGTGTTGGGTACCTGTCTTGTCCCTCAGAATAGACAGAAGGTGTGATATATTGGAGTGTTTTCCCCCAGTCAGTTGCCGACAACAGCTGCAACCCCAGTACTTGTATAGGATTAGCCTTTGGTTCAGTCAAACTCCTACACCCGAGTCTTTCGCCTCCATCTGCCCATTGCATAATAGAGAGGGTTCTTTTACGTGCAAATGCCATCGTGCACTACACGGGAGTTCAGTTTTACCTTTCTCGCCCGAAAAGAAGCCAACCCACCTCGGTCCAGTATCGAACAGAGAACCACTGACACAGTTACCGAGCACGGTATCCACTGCATCATCGAGGTGGGATGTTGTATACTGTGTATCAGGTGCAAATTATAGAGAAAAATATAAGGGGGTCGGTCTTTGATTTAGCCCATATTTTTAAAAGGGGTCGATGTAAGAAAAAGGTTGGAACCACTGCTTTAGAGCAGTGGGCTTCAAACTTTGTCCACTCACGGAACCCTTAGAACTATAACATGTTTTGGGGGAACCCCATCCCACCTTTTAGAAAAGTATATCTTGCCGCTGCTAACGAATTTTCATTTTGACTCGCGGAACCCCTACAGATGTATTGCGGAACCCTGGGGTTAAGCGGAACACAGTTTGAAGACCGGAACCCATAGAGAGGTTTTACTGTAATACGATAAGCACTATGGCCTTTATACGGGCTTTGTCGGTTTCTTAGAAAGGCAGGGTATGATAACAGATATACGTTTTCTGGGAATTGTCTAGTATTACAGACTGAGAGGGGACGGGGGACGGGGACACACCAGATAAACGCAAAGGTAACTCATTTGCATTCTTGATATTGTGAAAAGCCTTGTCTGGATTTGCAGTACTGGTAATTTGAGGCATTGAAAAAGGTTGTTTAGTTTTTTAATTGATTGTTAAACTGCTCTACATTTTTGAAAACCAGATATCTGCAAGAAATTTTCAGGAGTGGTGCAGTGGTGGTGGTTGTGGTAGTAGTAGTAGCAGCAACAATAGCAGTAGTAGAACTTTAATGAGCCTGGGATAAGTAGACAAGATACGCAGATCAATCAATTACGGGTATCTGATTAAATAAAGAAAAAGGACAAGTGTGACGGCGTTAAATTCAGCAACATAGTGTGCACATGCGAGGAAATAAAAAACTGTTTTTGTTTTATGGCTTTATGGTTGTCTGATTGTCAATCAATGCCATTCTTGCAAAGTGGTCTTTACGCAGTTACAGGTTTGATTTTAAGAAATCGATATTTTGAAAAGGAAAAACTAAAAGAAAAGAAATTCAGCAAATGAATCCAATAAATCTATAGATGGGCTCATGTTCACTTTAGTTCAAAGCAACTCCCAACCCTTTTCCCGCCTATGGCAGGGTCGGGTACCCATCCTGTCCCTCTGAATGGACACAGGACGATATATTGGTCATAGTTTTTTCTGCAGCCGGTTGCCGGCCAAAGCTGCACCCCTACGCTTATTTATCGTCGGTCTAGTATTCGTTGGGGAATGCTACCGACGCCAGGGGACGAGCTCCTACACCTGAAAATTTTGCCTCATCTACCCATTGCGGGTTCTTTTACGTGCAAGTGCCATCGTACACCCACACGGGACCTCGGTTTTACATCTCATCCGAAAGAAGGCACACTCGCGGCCTCTCTCTCGTCCGAAAGAAGCCGACCCACCTCGGTCTAGTATCGAACCTAGACCTACTGACGCAGTTGCCGAGTGTGCTAACTACTACGCCACCGCGGCGGGTGTCTGTCATATTTAGTTCATCTTAGCGAATTATCATGGTTACAATGTTTATTTTAATCAACACCCCTCCCCTCCTAAACAGTGACCTCATTGTAAACTTTTTGGGCGGTGTAAGTCACTGTGTTATCATGTGATTTAAATTAATAAGAGTTCTTTGGAGCTATCAAGTGAAACTTGTTTTTATTCCAGAAATTGTTCATTGATGACAATCAGACGACACTATTTTAAGTGTTGAAGACCGCAATATTCTTACACAAGTCTAGTTTATTAAGTTAATGAGAGTTCAACAAATGTCCACTGATACTACAGTTTCTTTCGTGTTGATGAGTTGAAGAAGACATTTGAAAATAATTATTGTATAGTGCCTAGTACTATAGAAGTAAATAGTAATACGGAATATTGGTAAATAATACCGTGTGTTGTACCTCTTTGTTGTTAAAAGTGAAATTCAACCCAACGTCCTTAATGCTTAAACTTCTGGAATGCTACATTTCCGACTGCCATCCGAGTTATATTTGCAGCAAGAATGGGTAAGAGACGTTTTAGTTGTCACCAATTAGCTCTAACACTAAGATACGGCATTAAATAACAGCACTATGCGACCCAATGTACTGCATCCATGTTGTAACCATTTGCAGTAATTAGACGATGTGTCCTGTGGCCCATCACTAGTTGAGGTATGATAACTGAGTGCATCAAGCGAAACCTTGTAGGTTTCAACATCCTTGTATGTCGGTTAGAGGCGATTTAATATGTTATGTATGTTAGTATGTTACATCAACGGGTTTGGGAGTCGCCAAGCAGCCATAACGGGCCGAACCATGTGGAGGCTGCTCACGAGTGAGAGGGAAGAAAGGTTATGTCATTTACTAAACCCATTGTCGACAGTAATAGGGCATGAGCCTGACTCCTGTTGCATTGTAGTTATTGTGCAAAAGGTCAGACACCATGCATTTGTTGTTTGTTGGTGTTTTAGGGCCCTTCAACTACAAAGGTCATGAGAGCCCCGTCGTGATGCAGAGACTGCACAGACACTACACTAATGCGACGATTTTTGGGTCTTAGCAGTTCCCAGTTTTCCCAAGCGACCACCCATGTCAGTACTAGCTGGGGTTGCGCTGCTTAATTTCAGTGATCAGACGAGAACTTGTGGTTCCAACGCAAATCGCCGCTCCCAGACACCATGCAATATTATAACCAACAAAGCATTAATTTACCTGCCAAGAATTTGTATTGTGGTTGTGTAATGCGGTGTTGGAACAGTGGAGTAGGCCGGCATCCCCCCGCCCCCTACACAGACAATTCAGCCAATATTTCCTGCTGGCTCCAGACGCCCGGCTGGGGTGCACTCAGTCAGAGCATGTTCATTGAACCCGCAGACCCGGCCCTGCCACAGGCGGGAAAAGGGTATGATGATGATGTATTGTCGACAGTAACAGACATAAGTTCTCTTTACTTTCTTCTTTTTCTTTAGCTATCTGCCCTGCCAATTTCTCCCTGCCTTTTAACCGTCCTGTCCAGTTTTCTTATCTCCCTTTCTGTCTATTTCTAAAGATCTTCATTCAGACCTTTTGCTTCAGAGTTCTGTCCACCTGAACTCATTGATATCCTAATCTGTCGTAGACAGGAAATTGACTTGTGAAAGGTGATAAAGAAAACAAAAAAAGGCTTTTGTACACCTTAGTGCCCGGCATTCAAAGAATAATAGGGTCATCACCGAGAAAGGAACCGCATCAATGTTCATATTAAATACCGGTGCGACAATTATTAAATGTAGAGGATGTACTTTTAGGAAATATCCTTCTATACTTCGGACGTTGATTTCTAAGGTTTTTCAAATTCATTTTTGATAAATAAAAAGCTTAGAAGCAATAAAAGGAAATGAATGATACGAATTTTAGATGCATGAACATTTGGCCTTGAATTTCTTGCCGTTGTGGAGAATGGTAGGCCCCCCCTACGTGTGAAATTATAATTCAGACCCATTTACTTTGTCACTTCTTCAAACCCCCTCTCATCAGTTTGATCAGTCGTGAATTTCAGTGAGTTTAACTATCATTAGCACAATATAAATTAACGTGATGATCATCACACCTTATCCAGTAACTAACGTGGCTAAATATAATTTAAGCCTTAGCTTAGATCAAAATCACTGGAAGCATCACATCGTCTTAAGGAGTACATTTAAGAGAGTCCATTTCAATTCGTTGTGTATATTCCTTGTTGTCATTTTCTACTGGAGGGAAATGTTAGTCGGCTCCTATACAAGACATCAAATTTCTCTCTTGCCAATTTTAAAGGTCTAAGATTCGCTGTTATTTGACCTTTCAATATTAATTTTGGGCTCCAGTGACCGTATGCAATCAACGTAACGAAATAGTTGATCTCTTAAAGTCGTGTCATATGGACATTCCTGTGCATTTCTCAATAAACAGGGCATTTTTTGTTGCTCTGCTTTGAAGAACATTCAGCGCAGCTGGTTGCTAGGAACTAAGGACCCCCTCCCTCTCCATCTCTCTCTCTTTTTCGCTCCACACATGATGTGAAACAACGCAATCCAGATTTTTACTATCTCCCCATCATTCTTACAGTCTCTCTCTCTCTGTCACCCTTTGATGTATACTAAACGTGGTGTAGATTTGACAGCAGGTCAGCGATTTGAATACTTGCCTAGTGAACTTGCGACTGTGGTGTCTTTTGATGGGAAAGGAGAAAATGAGCTTCTAATAGAGGTAAAATAGACTTGTAGTCCTTTGAAGATACGCAGGCACCGGCACGTACCGTAAATGAAACAAAGTGGTTCTTTGGAGTGGATGAGGAAGAGGAGAGGAGCGCGGCTGGCTTTCTTCTCTCACTCACTAACGTCAGTATGCAGTAGCAATGAGATTATGATGTCAAATAAACCATCTCATACTTTGTGTATCTTTGAGATCCATCTCATCTGCAGAATCATCCCGGCCTTCAAGAGAAAGAGAGGAGCAACATGTCATTTTTCATTATTTCTAAATGGAGAGAGTAACATGCAAGACAGGAAAAAACGGTGACGTACTTTCTAGGGGCGAACTGGTGAAAAAAAAAAGGTGCAAGAGGTAAAGTACTTAGGATCAACGTTCCAAAGCAATGGGGAAATAGACTCGGATGTGACCCATAGAATCAATGGAGGATGGTTGAAATGGAGGCAGGCACGTGGAGTCTTGTGTGACAGGATGGTTCAATTCAAGTTGAAAGGGAAGTTTTACAGGGCAGTGGTTAGGCCAGCTATGCTATTTAAGGATCAGAGTGTTGGGGCAGTGAGGAGGAGCCACGTCAATAGAATGCAAGTAGTCGAGATGTGACTGCTGCGGTACATGAGTGGGGTGTCGAGAGCTGATAGAATTAGGAATGAGTATATTAGAGGTAGCCTGGGGGAGGTGGACATCGCCGAAAAATGAGGGAGAATAGGTTGAGGTGGTATTAACACGTAATGAGAAGACAGGAAGAGGAGCTCGTCAGGTCCATTTCAGGAATTGCAGGTGGTCGGAAGCACCCGGAGCAAGGGGAGGCCGAATCAGACGTGGGAGCAGGTTGTCCGTAAGGATACGGTAGTGTGTGTGGGGTGGACTGGGACCTGGTGGTATGAGCTAGAACTCGCAGACCTGACCCTGCCGCAGGCGGAATAAGGTTATGATGATGGTAATGAAGTAACAACTGTTGATGTTGATACTTATTTTAAAGATAAAGTCTCGGGGTTCATCATTCATCATAACTAAGACAATGCTTTCGATATCTCGAAATGCATGAAACGAAATTTGAAAAATAATAACACGATAAATTTCAAGGAAGTAAACATCACTTATAACTATTATAAAATCCTTCAATCACAATCAATTTCATTTTGCGAGATAAAGTAAAATCAATAAATAATGAAATTTTCTTGGTTATCATAAGCAATAACGGTTCCCTAATTTTTTTTTGGTGTAAATTTTATATTCGCTTTCTTCAGTGGTTCATACACAAAGTAGACTTTCTTCTTATTATCAGTAATTAGACGACAGATTAAAATATATCCAAGCCCCATTAACTTATTTTTAAATCATAAAAGCAATGTTCATGTTCATATTATAAGATAAGAAAATGGATGAAGCATTATGGAGGAGCCCTTGAAAATGGGAGGGGAAAAAAGGAAGTAAAAAAATAAGCATTTCATACTTCATTTAGTTTTGAAAATGAATAATAAGTATCCTCCATGCCCCAAGGTCCGTTTTCAGTTTGGTGATTGCAGAAGCTTGATACAGTATATAAAAAATTGATATTTCTAAAAGGTTGAATTATGTGCTCTTGTCGTTAGCACTATATTAAAAATATTTAAGGAATTTGACATTTAAGCGACACATTTACACCCGATATCGAGTTGATGAGTGCCACGAGACCTATATATAATAGTGTCCTGATTAAAGTGGTAACCTATTTTCTTTCAGATGAAAGAAATATCACGTTGAATGTTTTTTTTGAACAACTCTCTATCAAAATGCCAACTCTAGATAAGTTCAGCCAACGTTTCGTAAGTGAGCAGTGTTGCAAAATACTAATAATACAGTATATCAGTGTTGTTATTATTTCACACATGCATTTAAATCCTAGTTACTCTCAACGAAACTCTTGCCGCAGTGCAAAGGTTAACAACAACGCTCTCCCCCTTCCCAATTCAGAGTCGCGTTTGTGTTTAATAAGGTCGCCTAAATCCCTGAAGGATTCAAATGAGTTAGTCCCAGGCACACATCCCGATTTTACTCGTGCGGCCTCGAAATTGCGGCATGAGGTACATTAGTTGCAAGGGGGGAGTGCACACATACCTCCGGTGCCGCTGAGGCACCTGCACGAGCAAAAATCGGATGTGTGTATCGGGCCTTATTGTGATGCTATTTGGTTTGTTACTGTTACCACTTTCTGTAACTCACGACTCCTGCAGCCGCTTGGGATTTTCTCGGAAGACCGTCCGGTACTTGAAGGTGACAGCAGGAAATTGATTTTCCCCAAAACTGCCCGCCCTTCTTTGTACGGTTTCTCAATATGGTGGGGGGGGGGTGGCTGTATTGCGTTGGACACAACGGATTTCGTCTGATTACTGAAGTTGAGCAACGTAACCCCAGCTAGTACTAACATGGGTGACCGCAAGGGAAAACTGGATGCCGCTAATACCCAAAAAATCTCGCATTAGCGTAGTGTTTGTGCAGTCACTGCATTAGAACTAAGCAGTGGACCGGTCTCTAATGACCTTGTAGCTGAAGGGCCCTAAAACACCAACGAATCAATCAAAACCAGTCGCAATATGGGAAAGTTCCCATAATATTGAGCCCGTATTATAGTTGGGACAGCTGAGTTTAGTTGGGCGTGCTAAAATAATCGCAGAGCTCATGCGTACTCCTCTTAATATTCCTACATGCCCATGAGACGACTAAAAGGGTTGGCATACTGCTCCATCCTCCATCTTACGATGGACAAAGTAAAGATTCAGCTTGGTGTTTTAGGGCCCTTCAACTACAAGGTCATTAGTGCCCCGTCCGCTGCGCAGTTTGATTCAGAGACTGCACAGACACTACACTAATGCGACGATTTTTTGGGGTATTAGCCGTACCCAGTTTTTCCAAGTGGACATCCATGTCAGTACTAACTTGCACTACTACTCTCAAATGCCTCTGCGGGCTGCATCAATTGCATCAGTTGTTGTTTGTTGGTGTTTTAGGGCTCTTCAACTACAAGGTCATTAGAGCCCCGTCCACAGCATAGCTCGTGGTCAGAGACTGCAAAGACACTACACTAATGCGACGATTTTTGGGTATTAGCAGTACCCAGGTTTGCCAAGCGGTCACCCATGTCGGTACTAGCTGGGATTGCGCTGCTTAACTTCAGTGATCAGATGAGAACTGGTGTGTCCAACGCAATAAGCCGCTCCCTAAAAGATTCGGCAAAGAAGGTAAAAAAATACTGTCTTTTGCCTCTCTTCTTTGATGCATTCATTGCACTTCATTTAGTATAGTAATACTAAATGAAAGGATGCAGAAAAACACGTAATAACTAGAAAACACAATATTTTGCAATCAAGTAATATCAAAAGTAATACGAAGTGGATGAAATGCACATTAATAATAATAATGTTGATAGGGATACCTCTCCGTGAAAGTAAATAAAGCAATTAAGAGATGTGAGAGCATCCACCCGAATTCATTGCTTGATGTACAAGTCTGTCATCCATAACGGCTAAGGAGTATCCTCAAAATAGCTTTTCGTTATCAGTCCTCATAAAAAATATTATAGGACCTTTTGCCCGAGGGCATCATCTTCTCTAGTAAGGAAACAACATGTTGTGGAGTTTCCTGTTTGAAGAAGACCGAATGGTTCATGACAACTTGTAATAACCACTTATATCTGGTTTGGTTAGTTTTTTTTAAACATGTCACTGTAAAATCAACTGTCATTTATAGTGGACACCATTCTGTAGGGAACCTGATTGGTTTCCTGTTAATAAATACTTGTAAAAGCATTATCATTTGTCAGATATACCTTTTTTTCATCCTTATTATTCGCGTATAAAAGTTTTACGGCCTTTAAATAACTTCCGGATAACATCTTTCACTTTTTCCTCGCTGTCCATCGTTGCAAATTGTCTGAAATTATAGTACATAGTGTGATAAAAAAAGATATACAATGGAGATTATGGTCAAATGTTTTTTTTAACGGCATTTCAGTTCTTACTTACTTAGGGTGGGTTTGAACAAACGATCTTTTAAAACGTGCAAAGCAACTCCTAACCCTTTTTCCCCGCCTATGGCAGGGTTTGGTACCCATCTTTTCCCTCTCAATGGACACTAGGGGAATATATATTGGACAGCGTTATTTAGCACCCGGTTGTCGACCAAAGATGCAACCCCTTTGCTTATTTATCGTCGGTCTACTGTTCGTTGGGGCAATCCACCAACGCCAATGGGGAAGCGGCTTATTGCGTTGCCATCGCAACCCCAGTTAGTACTAACATGGGTGGCCGCTTGGGAACACTGGGTACCGCTAATACCCAAAAATCGTCATAACAGCATAATGCAGGGATAGTGTCTGTGTAGACTCTGCATTAGAACTATGCAGTGGACGGGGCTCGACCTTGTAGTTGAAAGGCCCTAAAACAGGGGTGGCGAACCTTTTTCTGCTGGCGTGCCAAAAATTTAAATAGTTATAGTTCTTGATTTACTAACGTGCCAAATACAGTAGTGTGTTAAAGGAATATATAGTAGGGTACCCTTATTTCCGGTTTGTTACAGAAAATAGAAATTTCATCAATTGATTGGTAGTACGCAAGGCAACTACGTCAGTAGTTCTAGGTTCGATACTGGGCCGAGGCGGGCTGGCTTCTTTTGGGGGAGGGGGAAGAGGCCCCGAGTGCCCCTCCTTTCGGATGGCAAGTGAAACCGAGGTCCCGTGTGGTGTAAGATGGCATTTGCACATAAAACAACCCTCTCTACTTTGCAGCGAGTAGATGAGGTAAAAATTTTCAGGTGCAGGAGCTCGTCCCCCCTTCCTAGCATCGGTGGGTGGAATGCCTCAACGAATACTAGACCGACGATAAATAAACGTTGGGGGTTGCAGCTTTGGTCAGCAACCGGCAGTCCAGTATATCGCCCTTGTGTCCATTCACAGGGACAAGATGGGTGGGTACCCCACCCTGCCATATGCGGGAAATGGGTTAGGAGTTGTTGATTGGTTTGGCTTTGTATACTGTAGGTTACCCTGTGCATGTACCTGCCACGTGACAACAAAATTGCTCTACGTACCATAGGGGTTCGCCACACCTGCCCTAAAACATCAACGAACGAGTGAACGAGCTGCTACACCTGGAAATTTAGCCTCATCTACCAGTTGCATAGTAGAGAGGGGTCTTTGATGTGCAGATGCCATTGTACACCACACAGGACCTCGGTTTTACTTCTCATCCGAAAGAAGGCGGGCGCACTCGGACCGCCTCTCTCTCTCTCTCTCTCTCTGTCTTTTACCAGAAAGAAGCCAACCCACCTCGGTCCAGTATCGATCCTAGAACTACAGGACGCAGTTACCGAGCGTGCTATTGCTACCCACTGAGCCACCGAGGAGGGTTCTTTTAAACCGTGCGACTAATCAATGAAAGTTTTCGAGATTTTCGCTGAATTAGATTTGTTTCAGTAGCGAATTATAGCAGTAAGAACATTTATAATAATAGGCAAAGAATTTCAAACGTGTATACCTTGTATATGTTGTTTAAAAATCGTTTAGTTGTTGGCAACACGCAGCCATTGTTTTCTGTCTGGTCTTTGGACAGGTCTTGAAATCTAGTTTCCGTGGCAACAGCAATAACAGGCCTGACAAAAAAAAGTAAACTAAATTATGCCGCTTCATTTAATTTCTTTTTTATGGTGTATGTAAAAGCGACGTTTATCTGCTTAAACCACTGAAATAAATGAAGAGGAATAATGTCCATATCCGTTTAAATCGATAGATGAATAATTAAAGCGCATTCACGCTGAAAATGATGATTATTATTATAATTATTATCTACTGTCAGAGATGCAATCCACCAGTCTAGATCTAACTGCAATTTCCTAAGCATTAAAAGTTCTACAATTAGAGTAATTGTATATATGATACAATAATGTAGTGTTAATGCTTATATTTATGGACTGTCCCGTGGACATTAAATGGATTAACTGAAAGGTGACCATCACAAGGCTTCACCAGACACCTACTGCTATTTCCAAAAAAAAAATATTCTGTCAATTTCCTCCGTAATACATTATCAATTGTCACGGGATTAATCATGTTATTGTCCGTTACAAATTTGACCACGAATTATATGGCTAACAGTCATAAATATAGAGCACTAAATTCAATTATAAATTACTCTGATATGGAGATAGACTCTGTTGTGACCTACAGAATCAATGGGGGGGGGGGGGTGTGGGTGAAGTGGAGACAGGCAAGCGGAGTCCTGTGTGATAGGAGGATCCCAATCAAGTTGAAAGAGAAGTTTTACAGGGGCAGTGGTTAGGCCATCTCAGCGCCTGCTCTAGCACTTATGCCGATGAGGGCAAAAAGACATTGGCCGCCCCTTGAAGCAGCTCTCTGTTCGCGTGCTCTGTTCTCACACTTACAGGCAAAATGGCGCCCCGGACAAATGTCGGGGTTGCCCCACCTCCCCTTAAGAGCAGGCCCTCCCTCTATGCTATATGGATCAGAGTGTTGGGGCAATGATGAAGAACCACGTCAGTAGGATATGATACTCTTGATATGATACATGAGTGGGGTGTCGAGAGCTGATAGTTAGGAATGAGTATATTAGAGGTAACCTGAGGGTGGTGGACGTCGCGGGAAAAATGAGGGAGAATAGGTTGAGGTGGTATGGACACGTAATGAGCAGAGGGGAGGAAGTGCTCGTTAGGCCCATTACAGGAATGCAAGTGGTTGGAAGCACCCGGGGCGGCGGGAGACCGAAGCAGACGTGATGACAAGTTGTCCATAAGGATATGGTAGTGTGTGGGGTGGTAGACGGGAGTGGAGGGCTAGAACTCGAAGACCCTACCCTGCCACAGACGGGATAAGCGTATTATGATGATGATTAATTCAATTATAAATTGCCTAGTGCTATTAATTATACTGTATGTCAGTAGAGATGGGCCCTTCTGGGGAGCGGCTTATTCCGTTGGACACACCAGTTCTTGACCGATCATTGAAATTAAGCAGCGGAATCCTAGCTAGTACGAACATGAGTGACCGTTTGGGAAGACAGGGTACTGCTAATACCCAAAATCGTCGAAGTAGCGTGTAGTGTCTGTGCAGTCTCTGCATTAGGACTACGCAGTGCCCGGGGCTCTAATGACCCAGTAGTTGAAGGGCCCTAAAACACCAACAAAATGGACCCTTCTGATTACTTTTTTTCAGCTACAATTTTCTTCAAATGCGTTAAGTCTTCAGTCAGATATCGTCCTTTTAGTTTCTTTTACTTACTTAAAACGGTTTTATTCTCTCTTTTGATGTGTCAAAAAGTGATTTGACGTAATCTTTTTAGATGTGACGAATAATAGGATGGAGATAGCTCTTAAGCCTGTCTTGAGATAACGTCGCGAAGATGGCAAACTCAAGATTTCGTTTTCCATTCTTAAAATCACCGGTGATGGGGCAGCGAGTTTTTACTCGATATTTGCAGACTACCTACTATTGCATATGACAGGGGAGCGGCGAATTGCGTTGGACACACCAGTTCTCGTCTGATCACTGAAGTTAAGCAACGCAAGCCCAGTTAGTACTGACGTGGGTGGTCGCTCGGGAAAGCTGGGTACTGCTAATACCCAATAATCGTCGCATTAGTGTAGTGTCCGTGCAGTATATGCATCAGACCTACACAGTGGACGGGTCTCGAATGACCTCGTAGTTGACGGGACCTTAAACTCCAACAAACAAAATGCATATGACAGGGTAAAAGACTGGGGTTTTTTTTTATTTCATTTACCAAAATGCCAACTTACGTATAAAGGGAAGAGAATTTTTTTCAATTTGCTGGTAGAAATGTCACTCACGGTGAAGGTGGGGGACATCGCGGAAAAAATGAGGAAGAGTAGATTGAGGTGGTATTGACACGCAATGAGAAGAGGTGGAGAAGGAGCTCCTTAGGTCCATTTCAGGAATGTAGATCAGTGTTTTTCAACCTTTTGTATTGAAATGGAACCCTTTAGAGCATTTAGACTTCCCGCGGAACCCTTTGGAACATTTAGACCTTTCGCGGAACCCCATACAGTGACAGAAAAAAAAAACATTAATTGATACAGGTGTTTGCATAAGCAGTTGAATTAGTGTCCTAATGTTTTAGGGAGACACCCGAAGTTCATCTTCCACAGACAAAAGTCGTTCTCGTTTCTTGTGTTTTCATTATTTTATATTTTTACCTTGCCATTGGCGGAACCTTTGGGCGGACCTCACAGAACACTTTTGTTCCGCGGAACCCTGGTTGAAAAACACTGATGTAGATGGTTGGAACCCCCGAGGCAGACGTGGGAGCAGGTTGTCCGTCAGGATATGGTAGTGTGAGGGGTGGATGGGGACCTGGTGGGAGATAGGCGAGAGTGGAGAGCAAAAACCCGCAGACCCGACTCTGCCACAGGCGGGTTAATCGTATAAGGATGGTAATGCTGGTAAAAGCATGCACAACACGTTCATAGTTCTTAGCTTTCGGGCAGAGCCATCTAGGGGATAGCCGAGGAAACGAGATCAAAGCATGTTTTTCCTTCCACAGTATACTGTATAAACAGTACTATAGTTGGGCTCTTTTATCACGTGCTTGGTAACTGTATCAGTGGTTCTAGGTTCGATACTGGAGCGAGGTGGGTTGGCTTCTTTCGGCCGAGAAAGGTGCTCCGAGTGCGCCTTTCTTAGGATGAGAAGTAAAACCGAGGCCCCGTGTGGTGTGCGATGACATGTGCACGTAAAATAACCCTCTCTACTATGAAACGGATAGAGGACGCAAAATTTCCAGGTGTATCAGATCGACCCGTGGCGTCGGTGGAATTCCCCAACGTAGTATAGACGACGGCAAATAAGCACAAGAGTTGTAAGCTTTGGTCCGCAACTGGCTGCGGAAAAACACCATCCAATATAGCACTCTTGTGTCCATTCAGGGGGACGAGTTCCCGACGCTGCCATAGGCACAAGAAGGGTTAAGAGTTGCTATTATCAATTAAAATATATTTGGACGTGTATGAGAAGAGGGGAGTAGAAGTTCCCGGGGCAGGGGAAGACCAAAGTAGACGTGGACAAAGCAGCAGTTCGTAAGGATATGGTAGTGTGTGGGGGTAGACGGGGCTTCGTGGGGAATAGACGAGAGTGGAAAGCTAGAACCGACCCTCCCACAGGCGGGATAAGGGTATGATGGTGATGTATTTTGTCAGTGGCTGATCTACATTTATATCATCCGAATAAGACTGGATATTAATAGCATTCCTATTAAAAGGTTGGGAGGTTGAAATAAGGGCAGATAAGAGAGGTCCAAGATATCAAACGGAGTAGAGGCCCACGCTGTCCAGAACATCCTAATCATGCGGGGTAATGTAAATGGCCATATTTTGCTTGCTAACAGTTTTGGGAGACGTCTCGCCAAACACTCTTCTAAAGTGAAGTTGGTGGCCTGTTGGGATGTACGAATTTGACACAACTGGTTGGTGTAGGGAAGTGGTGGCGAACCTGCGACCCGCGGGTCACAAAGTGACCCACCGTGCAATTTTAAGTGACCCAAGCGTGAGTCATACCTATTTATCGTCTCATAAACATCAGACGTGAGAGCAGGTTGTCCGTCTGCAGACCCGACCCTGCCACAGACGGGATAAGGGTTGCACCTGACCCGCGGACAACTTTTTATTTTTGTTTTCGTGGTATTGTGTGACCCGTCTTCAAAAACAGGTTCGCCACCTCTGGTGAAGGGCGTGTGAACGTCAGCCAGCAGGCTATGAAACATGTCATTTACTGAAATCAATATGTGGCGTGGACTGTGACCTAAAGTGTAAATAGAAAGTTATTGAGAAGGGCTCAGAGTATGTAGACAGGATTGAGGTATGGCGGTGAACCCAGGTTAAGTGACTTATTTGTTTTTCTCTTCGTATATCGCTTGTCACCCACTTGAGTTTTGGCAAGGTCGTACGCCTTATCTGCCATATCATCATCATCATCACCGTCCTAATCTTTGACTATAAGCATAAAGTGCACGACCTGATTAAAAATATTTAAAAATATATATATTCATTTAATGACTAGATGTAAGCTAGTTTTGGGTATTTTTATTTGGTGACCATGGTGACTGCTCCACTTTAGAGAGTTGCAAGGCAGGGTTGCCACCACCACCTTTGTGTGGCTTCATCATCATACCCTTATCCCACCAGTGGCGGGGTCGGGTCTGCGAGTTATAGCCCTCCACTCCCGTCTGTCTCCCATCAAGTCCCTGTCCACCCCACACACCGCCATGTCCCCCCTGACAACTTGTTCCCACGTCTGCTTTGGTCTCCCCCTACCCCGGATTGCTGCCGACCACTTGCATTCCTGGAATGCACCTAACGAGCTCCTCTTCCCCTCTTCTCATAACGTGTCCATACCACCTGAGCCTATTCTCCCTCATCTTTACCTCATCGTTTCATATTTCAATAAAATAACAAGTAAAATAAGGATTTACAAATTTTCATAAAAGCAAAGCAACTCCTACCCCTTTTCCCGCCTATGGATGGGTCGGGAACTCACCTTGTCCCTCCGAAAGGACACAAGGGTGATTGTTGCTGTTTGTTGGTGGTTTAGGGCTCTTCAACTACTAGGTCATTAGAGCCCCGTCCACAGCATAGCTCTTATGCAAAGATTGCACAGACACTACATTAATGCGACGATTTTTGGGTAGTAGCAGTACCCAGTTTTCCCAAGCGGCCACCCATGTCAGTACTAGCTGGGATTGAGCTGCCTAACTTCAGTGATCAGACGAGAACTGGTTTTTGTTTGTTTTTTTGTTTTGTTTGTGTTTTAAGGCCCTTCAACTACAAGGTCATTAGAGCCCCATCCACTGTGTAGTTCTGATGCAGAGGCTGCACAGACACTACACTAATGCGACGATTGTTGGATACTAGCGGTACCCAGTTTTTCCAAGCAGCCACCTATGTCAGTACTAACTGGGGTTGCGTCGCTTAACTTCAGTGATCAGACGAGAACTGGTGTGTCCAACGCAATTCGCCGCTCCACAAGGGTGATCTATTGGTTTGTTACGCTAACGGTTGGGGGAGTCGCCGCTTGTGGAGGCTGCTGGCGGGTGATGGGGAGTTAGGAGTTGGAGAGGTAGAGGTGGGGAAAGTAGCAGCACCCAATGTTCCCAACCGACTACCCATGGACGGATTGTCTGCAGCCGGTTGACCGACCAACGATGCAATCCCAATGCTTATTTATCGTCAGTCTACTGTTCGTTGGGGTACACCACCGGGGTGCGAGCTCCTACACCTGGGGATAGGATTTGCATAGTAGAGAGGGTTCTTTGACGTGCAAACGCCATCGTACACCGTGCACGGGACTTTGGTTTTACATGTCATTCGAAGGAAGGCACACTCGGGGCTTCTATCTCGCCCGAAAGTAGCCAATCAACCTCCGGTAACCAGTACCGAACCTAGGAGCCACTGAAGCAGTTACCGAGCACGCTACCCACAGCGTCACCGAGGAGGAATGAAGGGCCCCTAAACGCCAACGAAACCAAATCCCTTCCACATTATACAGACTCTCTACTGCATGGTAATTGTTATCGTTTTAAACCCCACGACCTAGATAAGAATTTTGGGGTTTTGTTTTAAAAGGCGGCGGTATTTTTAGGTCATTATCAGTTGTTTTATATATTTTTTTGCACCAATGCTATCTCGTCACGTGATTATAATGTTATCTATGAAAGGCAACCAGGCTCAATGGATGTGAATGTGGCTGGGGGTCTCTCTCAATGTAAAACCCTACTATCACCTCCTAACTGGAACTGAATAAAAATTATTTGGAGATAGTACGGTAGTATCAGTTTCCATGGGACGTCGTCATCGCTTGATGGTTTGCCAAAATAACATCCACTATTAAGTGTTGGTATCATTATAGAGAACCTTTATTTTGGGGGAAAACTACGCACATGTGGGACAGAGTCATAACACGTATAAGAGATGGTTACCGGATTGAGATTGTTTCTAAACAGCGACAGGAAATTGTATTTTCAGTTAAAAAACAACAACGGAATTGCAACGACAAAGTTTTTTTCGGGCTTGGGTTTGTTTTTTTACACCTCAGAGAGTGATTTTTAAATTTAAAAATTCGCCTGCCAAAAAGAGTTCTAATAGAAATGGAGGGAAGTGAAATTACAATTCAAACTCCTGATGAACCTGAAGTCGAAATACGAAAGTATAATAGCAGGTTAGGAATTATTTTTTTGACAATTTTTGTTTGTGTCTCTTTGTTTTTAAACCTATCCCCCCCCTTCATCCCGTGTCCTGCTTCTCAACTTTAAAATATTTCAGACATGTACTTTAACTGTATACTGTGAGACTAGTAGTAGAAGGTTGTAAAAATGTTGCCAAAAAAATTTGGTGCAACCCTTTATGTGGTGTGTGTGAACTGAAGTCGAATCACAAACTGTTCACTGAATAATTTATGAATTTTATGCTAAATTTAACTTTTAATATCTTCGAAGTAATTGAAATTATTTACACATCACTATTTTACCACTACGTGAAAAACATGACTAAAGTATTTGCGCTAAATACCTAGCATTAAATTCATGAATAAATAATGTTTACATTTTATCCGCCTAAAAGTGATACATAATACCTTAACTGGGGGAAGAAGGGATCGATATTTTCATCTGTTCCTCATGTATGCAATTAAATTTGGAAATTTTATTTATAAGGCCCTTAAAATCGTACTTTTACTGTCCGAAGTACTACAGGCAGAATTTCAAGTCCGTTATAAGCTTGTCCTTCTCCCTCCTATCCTTCTGTTTCTCTTCCACCCCTTCAGGCCTGACCCCTTTCTAATAGCGTCCCATTTAAATGTCATTTGGGTTTTCCCTACCCCCCTTCATACTCATCCAAATTTGCTCAACATTTGGTTCTTTCTGCTGTAAATGGATATTGCTTAAATTCTCCCCCCAATTTTATTTACCATCGTAACGTGACGCAACTATTTCGACGTGTACATGCAGCTCACCACAAAAACTAAAAATCAATAGGATCTGGAAACAATCGAGAAGATAAAAAATATATATATATACAACAGATAGATTTCTGTGACGTTTTTTGAACAGGCATATTACACTTGTCACACTTATTCACACAGTTAGTGTTTATCAAGCTGTTTAAATACACCTTATGAGATAGGTAGAATCTTTCAAATCGTGAAAATTGACTCATTTTAATTAAATAATCAGTAGAGTTTTTTTTGTCATTGTCTTACTCAATATTATTCATCGTAATTTATTGTTTCGATTCTGACTAGTGTGACAAGTGATGCGCCCCGTTGCGGGATGGGCAATTTAAAATGTTTTTGGTATTCTGTCATACATGGGACCATGTACAGGAAAAATCTCACTCATTGAAATTTATGAAGTGTACTGGTTGTTGCTCGACTACTGCATCAGGGGTTCCAGGTTCGATACTGGCTCTAGATGGTTTAGTATCTTTATGACGAGAGAGAGACGGGAATAGGGATAGAGGAAGAGCGAGGAGAGAGGAGACAGAGAAAAAGGGAGAGAAGAGAGGGGAGAGAGAAGAAGGGGAAGCTAGAGAGAAGAAGAGGGAGCAAGAGAGAAGGGAGAGCAAGAGAAAAGAAGGGGGGAACAAGAGAGAAGAAGGGGGAACAACAGAGAAGGGGGAACAAGAGAGAAGAAGGGGGAACAAGAGAGAAGAAGGGGGAACAAGAGAGAAGAAGGGGGGAACAAGAGAGAAGAAGGGGGAAAAAGAGAGAAGAAGGGGGAACAAGAGAGAAGAAGGGG
>JAAFCE010006668.1:14511985-14534813 GCA_013389805.1 Trigoniulus corallinus
GTCTACAGGGGTTAGGAGTTGCCATTTTTAATTAAAATGAGAAGAGGGGAGGGGGAGCTCGTTCGCTTCATTGCAGGAATGAAGGTGGTTGGAAGCACGCGGAGCGGAGGGAGACCAAAGCAGACGTGGGAGCAGGTTGTTCGTAAGGATATGGTAGTGTGTGGGGTGGACGCAGAACCTGCAGACCCGATTCTGCCACAGGCGGGATAAGGGTATGATGATGAATTAAAATATACAGTAGAACTTCGGTATATCGAACTCGCTTATATCGAAATCCTGTTTATTCCCGCTTATATCGAAGCTTGAGCGCCGGTCCCGCCCAATGTAAATTTTAGCTTTACATATAATCCCGGATTTGGATATATCGAATCTCAGATATATCGAACTATTTTTCACGGTCCCCTGAGGTTCGATATAACGAGATTCTACTGTATCATTATTTTGTAGGTGGCTGATTTACATTTACGTCATAGTTTCCCATTTAGTTTCCTATTAACAGATTGTGAGGTTGAGGTAAGAGCACATAGGGGAGGTCCAAGGTATCAAATGGAGTAGAGGGCCCACGGTGTTCAGAATACCCTAGTCAGGTGGTCTCAGTCGCTTGCTAGTATGAGTACCTGACCCTGCCATACTTGGGGAAAGGGGTTAGAATTTGTTAATGTTGAAAGAGTTATGTAATAATTACAAAAGCACTGTATGAAGGACAGTGTTATTAGCTTGTCCCAGACCGGGATGGTGTTGTACCGTTTCAATTTCTAAGGCAGAAAATTAAGTTTTTGGCAGTCAGAGGAAATAAACAATGAGTTTATTGTCATCTTCATTTGGATATTTAAATTATAAACGATTTCTTGCTGCGTTTATAGATGTGAAATTAAAAAGGCTCATTTTAGGAGGGGAATTTTTTTGTTTAAGATTTGATAAAGTTGTTTTAGAAAAGACATAAAACTGTACTGTATACTAAATTTAGAAGTGGTAGGCCATCCTCTCTTCCCCCATTATGAAAAATATATTACGAGAAATGAATTATCTCTTAAATAAGAAATGATTACCCATTTTTTTAAAAATAAAAGATTGCTAAAGTCATTTTTTTGCAGCTGACTCCAGTTAGGAGATGCTGAATTTTATCAACCGCAACACCAGAGACGCCTGCTGCGTTTAAAAATTAATAAAAACCTAAAATTCATTTCTCATTTTTATTATTCACTTGGCTCTAAAACGTGTAATAAAAATGGACGTTTTTTAAAAAAAATATTAAACCAAGAGAGGGAGATAAATATATTTCAAATTTTGAGCCTGCTGTAGGAGCAGCAGTAGTAGAAATAGTAGGTGAGGAGTAGTAAAACTCTGCCCAGGCACACTTTTTGCCGTTTTTGATAGCATAGCATCCCATTCCTGAATTTTATATTGAATTTAATTCAGTGGAGGACCAGTAGTGTTCGGCGCCTGTGTGCAAGAACTTAGTTGGCGCCCCTATCTCCCTCTCCCGAATGAAAAAAAGGGGACTCCGCTCCTATCACTGGCTGTGGCAGATCAGAAGGCCGCATCTAAAATGCAAGTAGAGGACCCAGGGTGCCTGTGTGAATTGCGCACATTGCACACTGTGCTGGCACGCCTCTGATTTAATTCATAATTAAAATCGTAAAAGGGGGGGGCCATGTATAGTTTTAACAAATGTACCTCTGGTGTTATCATTTTAGGAGATACCTCTACAGTTTATTTAGTATATTCATTCAATTCTCTTGGTACACTGTGGGGAGCGGCGAGTTGCGTTGGACACACCAGTTCTTGTCTGATCACTGAAGTTAAGCAAAGCAAGCCCAGTTAGTACTGACATGGGTGGTCTGCTGAGCTGGGTACTGCTAATACCCAATAATCGTCGCATTAGTGTAGTGTCTGTGCAGTATATGCATTAGAACTATACAGTGGACGGGTCTCTAATGACCTTGTAGTTGACGGGACCTTAAACCCCAACAAACAAACAATCGGTACACTGTACCTGGTTTCAGGGCCGTAATGAGTGCGTGGCGAAGAAGGCGGCCGCCACGGGCGCAAAATGTTTTAGTTTTTTGTCATTATTGGGTTACGGGCAAGCGAAAGTTAAACACTTGCCACAGGCGCTTCTGCCTGGTTGGTTGCACTGCCATTTCTAACTCGATTCACAAATTTTTTAGTTTAAATATTTCGATCAATTTTTCTTTAAATTCATATTGCATACGAGAAACCTGGATTCAGACGAGCAGAAAATTGTCCACAGGTTGAAAATGTGAAGGAGGAAATGAAAGCTTAAGAACAAGAACGGGTTGTGTATATGTTTTATGTTTGTGTGGTGGAAAAATTTTTGGTGATAACTGCTGCATATCAAAAACTACAAAGATGTTGACGTTTAATGGAAATTTTATTTTTAAACATAATTTTTCGTTATTGCACTTTTCCTAGAGGAAGGATATTTTATTGCTCCATACTTTGTGTCACAATTTGATGCTTTTTAATGCAACAATGCAGGCATGCATATGACTGTTAGCAACAAAAAAGGACACTAAAAATAAGTCTTAATAGTGCTAACGGGTTTTCATATGTCCTAAAAATGATAACTTTACCAACAAAAGAAGCAGAGGAATTTGTTCAAAATGGTGAATTGTGTAGTGAACTAGATGAAGTGGGTGTTGATGAAATAATGCACCAAAGATGGCACTCGATGGTGTCCCAAACTGAGAAAATGCCACGCTTACTGCAGGGTTCACTATGTCAACCTCTGTAATCATCAACATACCCTTATCCCGCGTGTGACAGGGTCTGGTCTGCGGGTCCGCTGAACATGCTCTGACGGGCACCCCAGCCAGGCGTCTGGAACCCGCAGGAAATATTGGCTGAGTTATCTAAGGGGAGAAGCTGGCCTACCCCGAGAATTGGAATGCCGACTGTTTCTATGTCAACCTTTCTATGGTGCATTATTTTTAAGGGTTTATTATAAAGTAAATGAATATCGGGTGTAGAGGGGTATTCAACACCTCACATCGAGCACACCTGGTCCTCTTCTTCTTTCTCCTCCTCCTCCTTTCAATCATTTATAACGTATTCTCAGTTGGACTTACCAGTTGGCAGTTGCTATTCAATATTATCACTTAGTTACACGTTAGTCACGGCCCATTTGCAAATCAATGATGGTTGCCAGGGTGTCAAGTTTGGTGCCCTGGTTACCAACTGCAGAAAATATAGAGGGTAACATTATTACGTTTTTTTTTTATGGCATTTTATAGTATTGGTACGACACACCGGTTAATATCTACGAATATTTACTGAAAACTATCATTTTTCCGCCTAGGCAAGGCAAGGCATATAAGTCAGTACCACATGACTATCGCAGTTCTCCGTAAAAGCCGGACAAGAGTGGGTGCCGTTCTGCCGTCCACTTATTTTAGAACTTCATCATGCTTCAGATACATTTTCTGTAATAATAGACAACGGAGTTCAGTGTCAGTGAATTCATCACATCATGCTAGTCTAGTCTTTATTTAATATATCCTTTTGATTCGAGTTGACATTGAGAAAGTGATGGCTAAATCTAGGTAAAGTACACTGTTTATGCTATAATTTATGTACCGTTGCTTATAACCTTGTTATATGTATGATGGTTTCATAACCAGGGTAAGGTCACCTTGGGAAATCCTTGGGGCTTCCCAGTGAAGGATGTGGTACACCAAGGTTCAGCACTCAGTCCACACCTTTTCATCCTGGTTATGGACGAGCTGCTGATGAGAGTAGGGGAATGGGCCCCCAGTGCATGGTATTTGCCGACGATATTGGGATACTTAGTGACTGCAGAGAACAAGTAGAGGGTCTCTAATGACCTTGTAGTTGACGGGACCTTAAACACCAACAAAGAAGAAGAAAGAAGAACAAGTAGAGAAGGGCCTAAACGATATTAGAGGGGCGATAGAAAAGGGAGGGTTAAAAATTAACATGAAGAAGACAGAGAATGACAGGGGAATGACAGGAAGGACAGGAAAATAGTGGTGGTGCTCTCTAGGGGCGAACTGCAATGAGGAGATAGTCTCGGATGAGACCCGTAGAATCAATGGGTTGTTGTTGTTTTAGGGCCCTTTAACTACAAAGGTCATTAGAGCCCCGTCCACTGTGTAGTTCTGATGCACAGACTGTACAGACCCTACACGACTGCGACGATTTTTGTGCATTAGCAGTACCCAGTTTTCCTAAGCGGCCACCCATGTCAGTACTAGCTGGGGCTGCGCTGCTTAACTTCAGTGATCAGACGAGAACTAGTGTGTCCAACGCAATTCGTCGCTCCCACAATCAATGGGGGATGGTTGAAGAGGAGACAGACAAGTGGAGTCCTGTGTGATAGGAGAGTCCCAATCAAGTTGAAAGGGAAGTTTTACAGGGTAGTGGTTAGGCCCGCTAACTCCACGGATCAGTGTTGGACAGTGAGGAAGAGCCACAGAGCCACTTAAATAGAATACAAGTAGCCGAGATGGGAATGCTGCGGTATGTGTGTGGGATGTCGAGAGCTGATAGTTAGGAATGATGAGTATATTAGAGGTAGCCTGGGGATGGGGGACATTGCGGAAAAATGAGGGAGAGTAGGTTGATGTGGTATGGACACGTAATGAGATGAGGGGAAGAGGAGCTAGGTAGATCGATTTCAGGAATGCTGGTGGTTGGAAGCCCTCGGAACCGGGGGAGACGGAAGCAGACGTAGGAGCAGGTTGTATTGTAAGGATATGGTGTTGTGTGCGGTGGACGGGGACCTGGTGGGAGATAGATGGGAGTGGAGGGCTAGAACCGCAGCCCCCCTTGCCACATTCGGGATAAGAGTATGATTATGTTGCTTATAATCTTGTTATCTGGTTGTTAAAATGGTTCACACACCGTTTATAGATGACAGAGTTAGATATAGCGAAGGAGACAGACGCAGAGGGGGAGAGAAAAGGTTAAATATTCACATTTTGGCATAGCTGACGAAAAAATTTCCAACGCTTTTATTTAGTCTTTCGACATCTAAATGGCTTATTGTTAATTTCAGGAAAGGGGAGAAGCAATTTTAAATAGAAATTTTGCCAACCGGCCCTTTGATTAATTTCAGAAAAAGGCAGGTTGCCTAGCTCACAATTTGTAGTTTTGTCAGTCTAGCAACGACTGTCACAAAATTAACAAAATTTCCATTCAAATCTCAGAATCACAGGTGTGAAAAGGTTGGGGCAATGCTTAAATGCTAGGGGCATAACCAAACCTAACCAGATACAGTCAGAAGCAGGAAAATTCCTCCTACAATTAGAAACAGGAAATTTTTAGTGAAAGGCTTTCATTGCACCATGCTCACTCAAGCAGAAACAGGAAAATTTCATTAAATGGCCTTTTTTTTTTGCACCATGCCCATTCACAATCAGGATCAGGAAAATTCCAGTGAGAAGCTTGAAATTCCATATTTTATGAATGCCCCACATCAGATGATCTGAAATGTCTGCCGCTCTAGGTCAGAACGTTATTCCTAAATATAATACTGTATTTACATCCATTATAATTGCTCAATTTTTGTCCGTTTACTTTGGCCACTCTCTCGCACTTCCGAAATTACCTCTTTAAGTCCAAATGTAATTGGGAGAGGCGAATTGCGTTGGACACACCCAGAGGCGGCTCATGGGGGCAGGCAAACCTAGGCGGCTGCCTAGGGCGGCAAATTTCACAGGGGCGGCCAACTTACAGAGGTACTTCCTTGTCATGCAGTCTATCGGTCATTTTAAATGTTCATAGTCCAGGGGTTCCCACATTTCTGATTGGTGGGGCCTTTTCGAAATGTTGGCTTTCTCGAAGATCCTTGTTGCAGAGCATTAGCAATGCATTGGCACAAATGCCAAGGACGTGAGAGACGCTAGGACAATTTATAACTGCATTAAATTTAATGGGGGCGGCGATGGACCCACTTGCCTAGGGCGCCTGAAACTCACGAGCCGGGCCTGGACACACCAGTTCTCGTCTGATCACTGAAGTTAAGCAGTGCAACCCCAGCTAGTAAACGCTGAGGGTATATGGGAACAAGCTTAACATAGAGAGGGAGGTAATCTACGACAATACGTGGGAGAGCTCACTTCTGTTTCGGGCAAGAGCTGAGTCACTGGAGACGAAACAGAGGATGGCAAAGATCACAGGTGGAGAGGAGGGCTGTGGATTGTGCAGGGATCAGGTGGAGGACGTCAGGCATGTGATACTGGTCTGCCCAGCACTGGATCACTGCAGAAGGGGTTGGGGAACCCCCAGATTGGAAGAGGTTCTGGGGTGGAGCGGCTGGAATGGGTGAGAAAGGCAAAGGTGTTGCTGGGGTGCTGGTGGAGATCTGGGCATATGGGTCTAGCATGAAAAGATCTCGCCAGCAAGGTATCCGTCACAAAGGATTACATATTCATAGTACTGACATGGGTGGCCGCTTGGGAAAACTGGGTACTACAAATACCCAAAAATCGTCGCATTAGTGTATTGTCTGTACAGTCTAGTAAGTCTAGTAAGTCAGTGAAAATTAGACAGTTAAAAATTGTTGTACTTCACAGTTCTTGGGTCAACAAACAACTTGAAATTACACGCAAGATACAGGGGTCATGTGATATACTATTTCTTTCACGGTAGTTTAGAGCCCTGGTTTAGAGTATCATTCAATATCTCACGTGATGTGATAACATTTTTATCAAGGTTATTAAATGTGACATTTTATAATGCAAACTCATGGCAGGTATAATAATGATAAGAGGACAGGTGACACATTTTCAGCTGACTTGATTATAGAGTGATTTACACGTGCTTCACGTGTTCCCTCTCCTCTCTGTCTCTCTCTCGGGGGCCTGATGATAGATAAGGCATTGCGAGTCATAGGACACACAATGTGCTAGGAGGAGGTGCAAGTAAGGGAAGGGGGATCACAACCTCTAATTTATAACGTGGTGACTTGTATCTAATCTCTCCCTGCCTATTTTTTTCTGTAGCACAAATAGGAGTAAGATACCAGGTAGTCACAATAACCCAACGTTTGAAGGTTTGTAACTAATTTGGGACTTCTTTACTGCCCTACCCACTCATGCTATTGCATCAATGACGTAGATATGTAGTTATTTTTAATTGACAGCGAGTGAAACTAGGTGAAATATTAATATTAATAGTAACAGGTTATGCAATAGGAAATTCTTTCCAGAAAAAGCACCACCCTCACTATTGAGTGACATTTCTTAACCCCAAAATAGGATTTTTGTTTCTGGGGATTTTTTTTGGCGTTTCACATAAACTGTTTCTGTTTGTTAATCCCGCCCACCACTCACAATAAGGGAAGGAAATAAAATTTGGCGATTATTATACGTAGATTTCTTGTAATTCTGTAGTCAGTGTGTTAACATCCTTTATCCGCACATAGGTTTAGCAAAGGAAATTGCATGATGAGTGGTAATAGAGAAACAATGGCCACGTACGTGTCACATTCAAAGCAGCTAACAAATAATTCAGGTCGTTTTATGAGAATTTTCTGGTTGATAAATTTGAAGGGATTCAAAGAGACTAAAAATCGCTATCTTTCCGGCTACTCTACTACTGCTACCTACTACTACTACTACTACTACTGAAATTGCATGTCGTGTAAGTAAATCGACTTTAGTTTAGGGTCTGAAATATTGTCACTACTACTCTATTATTTATAAAATGAACTTTTGAATATGTACCGGACATATTTTTATAGATTTTTGTCATAAAATAATATAGAGGGGTAAAAAAAAGGTATAATTTGTTTCACACAATGCATCATGAATAGCGCAGAAATATTTTATTTAACAGTTTAGGCTCTATAAAGCAGGGGTGACAAACAGCAATGGAAAGAGGGGGGTCTTAATGTGAACATGAAGAAGACTGAGTACCCAGCTTTCAATTTTAGTGGCCAGGGGCAAGGGAGTGAGATTCCTTGTGGACGAGAGGGGATTAGTTATCCAGAGCAATGGGGAAATAGATTCTGATGTGACCCATAGGATTAAGTGGAGACAGGCAAGTGGGGTCCTGTGGGATCGCCGGGTCGTTAGGCTATGCTGTATGGCTCAGAGCGCTGGGCAGTTAGGAAGAACCATGAATGGCAAATGCAAGTGGCTGAGCTGCGAATGCTGCGCCGCTACATGAGTGGGGTGTCACGAGATGACAGAATCCGTAACGATTACATTAGAGGTAGCTTGGGGGTGAGAGAACAGCGGCTGAGGTGGTATGAGCATGTGATGAGGAGGGGGACGAGGAACTTATTAGGTCCATTATGGGACCGCAGGTAGTTTGGGGCACCAGAGATAGAGGAAGGCCAAAACGGACGTGGGAGCAGGTTGTGCAAAGGGACATGGAGAAGGACCTGGTGGGGGATAGGCGGGAGTGGAGGATTAGAACCCGCATACCTGACCCTGCCTCAGGCTGGAGAAGGGTGAGATGATAATGAGAGCAGAGGTGACAAACTGGCGGCCCTCACAATCCCTATCATGTAGTACACATATACAGTTTGCTACTCAGAGGCGTGACGAAAGGGAGACAGTTGCCCCTCGGCGTAGTTGGAATGGAGTGCCATGTGCCATATTTTGATTAAAAGTATTATTCGGCAACTGTCAGGTCAGATAAACTCCACACCGTCAGGCCCCCGGGCCTCTTGGTACTTTTAAAAACAAGTCAACACTGCATGGTCCTCATGACAACCTCCAGGTTACCAGTGTGGCCCTCAGGGTACCTCCAGTTTGACATGCCTGCTATGGAGTGTACCTCTTGCAGCAGAGCATACATACAATAAAAAAACAGTAATGGCACTTCCAGTTTTAAAATGCTAATTGTTTTTCATTTTTAAATTTCAGAATCAGTCGTTCATCAATAAGTTTAGCAGGAGACGGTAGCAGTATTCCTAAATTTGCTCGAGTATTTCGACGGTGGAGGTAAGAGTTTTATCCTTGAACCATTTCTCTCGAAGCAGCACCTTCCTTTAATTGTCACGTAGTAAGCCTAATCAGAGGAGGAAGGGGTCAAAGTTTGTTAGAGATTAATGTCTCACTTTCAAAAGGTGTGAACTAGATAAATGCACGATTAGGTGGATATCAAGGCCGATTACACTCTTCTAAGGAACAGACCTCTCTTCCCCCTTCATTACATGACCAATTTTATAATCTCATACAGGCGCGGATCCGAGGGGGGATTTTGGGGTTGCAACCCTCCCCCTCAATTTTGGGTCGACACTGACATTGACAAATGAAAATTGCGTTTCCAATCGCTGCCTATGGCTCAACCCCCTTGACGAAAATCCTGGATCCGCCACTGATCTCATAACTCATTATTTTTTAAATTTGTAACTGTGCAGTTAATTCTCAAATAGTTTTATTAATAATTTAAGAAAATGGCAGAATTTTTGTAGAAAATCATATTTGATTCGCATAATAATAAACAATTTGATACTGAATAAACAGTGTAGATATAAAAATCCGTTATCCTGCACATACACTGTAAGTAAAAGGGGCAAAGTAAAGTAGTTTCAGGGTCAACAACACCATTAAAACTTTCAAGGAAACAACACTGCGTGAACTTTTGATAACTCTGTTCAAATTCAGTTTTTTTTTTTTAAATACACTTTTATTTCAACCTATTATCTGTGGCTAGTACATTGAACTTTTTGCTCTTCAAAGTAGTTTCTTTCTGAATACTGTCTTCAAAACTAAAATTCGGACAAAAACTAGACAGCATTGCAGAGATTTGATGCGATTTCAGCAGTAAAATGTTGCACAGTTTCATGATGTAACTGACTACTGCTTCCTCAGCTATTTAAATATTTTATATCCACCAAAAACTATATTATGTACATATTTTGTTACTTTTTTTTGTATATTCCCTACATAATTGTCACATCCACTAGCAACCAACCTTGAATATCAAAATTTGTATCTCGGGGGGTTATCACTTGAGGGAAGAAACATTTTGGGATAATTACTGAAAAAAAATATACAGTACATCTCCAATCCTCCAAACGCTCATTTTTTCTATGTTTTTCATCTCATACCTATAAAATATTCAGTAATCTACGGTCTAACCATGAAATATGTCTCGAAAATTGCCAAGTCTCCTTTGAAATTAAATATTAAAACGTAATGAGAATACGGTAGAGGTCAGTTGGTCGGTTGGTCAGTCAGCCAGTCAATAAAAGTAGCTAGAGTTTCTGTTAAGGTCACTTTTGTCTATTAAACCATTTTTCTCTGTCTATAGTAGGGTCCAATTTCATAGGCAGAAACACTAAAGAATGGAAGGAAAGGGACATAAAAATGCACACTTGGGGGCTAGAAGAAATTAGGAGGCCGACCATACAACCCTTTTAGTCACCTACCTGCTGGTTGGTTGTTTAATGGTTGGTGTTTTAGGGCCCTTCAACTACAAGGTTATTAGAGCCCCGTCCACAGCTTAGTTCTCATGCACAGACTGCACAGACACTACACTAACGGGACGATTTTTGGGTATTAGCAGTACCCAGTTTTCCCAACCGGCCACCCATGTCAGTACTAGATGAGTTTTGTTTTATGTTGGTGTTTTAGGGTCCTTCAGTTACAAGGTTATGAGAGCCCCGTCCACAGCACAGTTCTCATGCACAGACACTACACTAATGGGACGATTTTTGGGTATTAGCAGTACTCAGTTTTCCCAATTGTTTGTTGGTTGGTGTTTTAGGGCCCTTCAACTACAAGGTCATTAGAGACCCGTCCACTGCATAGTTCTAATGCATATACTGCACAGACACTACACAAATGCAACGATTATTGGGTATTAGCAGGACCCAGCTTTCCCAAGCGGCCACCCATGTCAGTACTAGATGGGGTTGCGTTACTTCAGTTATCACACGAGAACTGGTGTGTCCAACGCAATTTGCTGCTCCCTACCTGCTGGTGTGCAGGGAGAGAGAGAAACATGCAAATAGAGGTTTTTTTATAGCTTTTCAATATATCACGTGTCATTAATTTCCTCCAAGTGCGTTAAGTGCCCTTGTAGACGGAAAGGGCACAGAGATATCACGGTATTACAGTTGAGGTGAAATTAATCAAATTTATATTAGAGGGCAGTCGGAACACCATTTATGTATGATATTTAACACACTGACGTTATGCACGTAATGACATTATTACCTGCATCTTTCTTAATGCCTTTGGTTTGGGTTGGTAATTAAAAACTGTCTACAAATGAACCTACTTATTAAATTGCTACTCATTTTTATTAAATAGTTGTTTAATTTCAGAGAGATAGTAGTTCTCACTTTGATCACATGTTATTCGCCCCTGGATTGCTGTTTAATAGCACCTCTCGTAAAGGTGCTTATACATGGTTTTTATTTCTTCACTATCGTGTGACTTTTTGTTCATTTCTCTCGCTATCAATGCAACAGTGCCATTATATAACAATCGAGTTAGTTCCTGTTTAATTCTGATAATATAACTTTGTAAACTTAAAGTGACCTTAATCCCATGGGACCTTTATAGGCAAACTGTGCTCAGTCCCTAGCCAGACCCTACACTGCAATATTTAATGTAGAGGCACTCGTTATTCACAACATTACACAGGCACTTGAAAACGTGATGTAATTAATATTCAATTAATGCTCTTTACTGGTGCATCTCCATCATCATCATCATACCTTTATCCCGCCTGTGGCAGGGTCGGGTCTGCGCATATGAATCTCTTTCATATAAAGTAAATCACTGAAATGCGATATAAATTTGTATTTCACGACATGTAATGTTTAGGATGACCTTGTGTACCTGGTGTGATTTTCCGTCCACAGACTTGTTATTGTTTTGATTCGGGATGGATGCAAATATTGACGTAAGGAGTAATCCTAATGTTTATGTCCAATAATAGATTGCTACTTCTTTTGCCTCTATCAAGGTCGCGAGTGCCCATGGCCAGCTCTCCAACTAGAAATTCAAGGAAGAAAAAGACTGCAGCACTGGGTTGCATATGTTCCAATTTGAACCTGAATTTCCTGATGAGCCATCACAATATCCCGACGAATATTTAACCACTGTCCATTATCTGAAATTTTGCCAGTTGGTGCTTTCGGGTCAGGAGCAGTCTCTGCATAAGAACTACACGTTGGGCGGGACTCTAATGACCTTGCAGTTGAAGGGCCCTAAAACACCAACAAAGAAGTGCCAATTATTACTGAGTAGTTCAGTAGTGCTTACTTCTCACCAATTTTAAATAGTCCCACTGTGGTATCGTTTCACTAGGACTCATCATTAGTTTGCTGCTAGGTTTCAACTCTGGATACCCTGGGATAAAAAGTTAACGATGAAAAAGGCCCGAGAGGAATTCATGGGCGATGACAGACTGCATACCACACCTCTTGACGAGCGGCTTATAACGTTGGCCACACCAGTTCTCGTCTGATCACTAAAGTGATTGTTTGTTGGAGTTTTAAGGCCTTTCAACTACAAGGTCATGAGAGCCCCGTCCACAGCATAGTTCTTATGCAGAGACTGCACAGACACTACACTAATGCGACGATTTGTGGGTATTAGCAGTACGCAGTTTTCCCGTGCGGCCACCCATGTCAGTACTAGCTGGGGTTGCGCTGCTTAACTTCAGTGATCAGACAAGAACTGGTGTGTGCAATGCAATTCGCAGCTCCCACTTAAATGATGCACCGCAACCTTAGCAAGTACTGACGTGGGTGATCTCTTGGGGACACTGGGTGCCGCTAATCCCCAAGAATCGTCACATTGGTTTAGTGTCTGTGCAGTCTCTGCATTAGAACTACGCAGTGGACGGGGCTCGAATGACCTTTTAGTCGAAGGGCCCTAAAACACCAACAAAAAAAAGCCACACCCCTTAGTGATATGTCCTTACAACGTACAGTGGACCAAATATGCTCGACTGAGGAATCCACATGAGGTGTTTATTTCCTACTTTGTATTTATTCAGGTGACATTAGACCATGGCCCAGGTATGTAACTAGGAACTCCCATGGGTAAGAGTAACTTTTTAAAACAGGAAATTGTTACATTGATTTTTGTTTAACGCGTTAACAAAACACTACACACTCATACATGAAAATTAATCTTCCTTTTTACTCCTGTAGGAGTTTCTGAGTTCGTTAATTAGGTTATGACAATGCAGGTGAATTCATGCTTCTATGAATCAAAAGTAACAAACTTATTTCATGAGGGTGACACAGGCACAATATGAATCCCCCTTTACTGTAGGCCACTGACATATAATAATAATTTTAGGAAATTCTCCAGAGGAAAATATTGTTGGCGTTTCAATTAAAAAGTCACATTGCATTGCAGCAGAAGTTGAAGATGATGCCTATATAGGTCTAATTAGATTTGTGAGTGAGGGGTGATTCACTAAAGACAATTAGTTTATTATAAATTAGGCAGCTTACTGAGATGTTTTGGGCAATAAATACTCTGACAGACAAAAGATCCCAAATGCCAATAAGTGTCAGGAAAAAATGGTCTCCTGTCCATATTCAACCAATGAGCTGAAGAGGCAACAATCAATTTTTGTGCTTCACTAAAAATAGTTTGCCATTTTTTTTAATCTCAAGCCTCAAATTTCACGAACGGCTTAAACATCAACACATATGCAATCAATCAAAATAGAAATTTAATATCATTTCAATTGGTCACTTACATTAAAACTATGAAAGGGGCGACCTTTCTAATAACAGTAGTTGGGAAAACAATTGTGACGTTTAGGAGTAGAAAGAGCCATTATTCAGTCACGCCATGTTGTTACAGGTGAGTAATAATTCATTAATTCAGAAAAATGAGTGTAGTACACACAAATATTTGCAGCCAAAATATGACGTACTTGTGACGGCAATATTACGTCTGATTATATAAAAAAAAAACAATTTCAATACCGTGGCTATAAGGTCATTGCAGAAAAATAACAGCATTAATATCTATCAATATTACTGTCTCGATAATAAAGTGACAAGGAGTTCAAAAACACCACTAAATGAACCTAGGACATCCCCCGGTTCTACTACAGCCTATTGAAAGAAATGTTTTTCCACACAATTTGGTGCTGCCTTTGTCAATTAATTTTTGATTTCATGTTTCTTATAGTAGTTCGGGGCAAAATACGCCAAACTCTAAATCGTCTACTACCATTACTACTGAGAATGCTTCTGAGGAACCTGATTCCACAGCATCGCATTATAAGTCACTGACAGTTGAACTGGGCCATCTTACCACAGCCCGATCGTGCCTCGATGTATCCATGCAGAAGCCAATTTCTTCAAATGCATCCTTCAGCAAATCAACTTCCCAACTGGAAAAAGTTGGAAAAATGAAAGCCAAGGAACCAACCAGAAATGCACGAAACAGAAAGTAAGAAAAGTAACAGTTAATATGAAAAAGAAAATAATGAAGTCGGTGAGTCCAGCTTCTTCAAAAACAAATTGATAGCATCCTCACAGTTTTCTTCTCCCTCTCTCCTTTGCTTTTAGAAAAAAAAATTCAGATAGGTGACAATGATGCCGGGACGGATCCACAGGCAGATCGAGGGGGAGCACTTCAAAAAATGTGCGCCCCAAATATTTTTAGAAATTCAAAATCCCTTAGTATAATTCTAGCTAGCAGTTATAATAGGTCCTCTACTGCCCCCTTCCTTCTCTACTGTCCTATCTTCAGTGGTTTACTCAACTGCAAATTGGGCTGCAACTGTTGGACCGGCAGTATAGAAATGGGAACAGCAATCCAAAAATTGCCTATCAGTTGCAAAGTTGAATCATGCATCAGATAAAATATGCGCCCCATTGAGGCACTAAGGGGGGAGCAGGGGAACCGCCCCTGCAATGATGAGGTAGTATGGACACGTAATGAAGAAGAGGGGAGGAGGAGCTCGTTAGATCCATTTCAGGAATGCAGGTAGTTGGAAACACCCGGGGCAGAGGGAGACCAAAGCAGGCGTGGGAGCAGGTTGTCCGTAAGGATATGGTAGTGTGTGGGGTGAACGGGCACCTGGTGGGAGATAGACGAGAATGGAGGACTAGGGCTAGAACCATAAAGCACGTCTCATACCCTGGGCGTAGGACCTAAACCCCAATTACACAGTCATTTAGTATGGTGGATTTAATTGAAGCCCTTCAACTTGACACAGTAAGGGGTTTGCTTAGCAATTCTTGGCTGGCAAAGAGAACTTTTAAATAATCAAGGGTTAAAACTGAATAGTTGAGTTCACTGAGAATGAATCTGGCCACACATACTGAAATTATGACATTAACACGGGTGTGGCAAGTGATTTATTTAGTCTTTCGTTTCTCTGTTGCTCTCTTTCTTCCTCGCCTGCTCTCTGACATTTGCTGGAAAAGTGCTAACTTCATAATATACGGATTTAAACGTACTGTGTGTCTGTTGTTAATATCTTCACACGATCACATTCTCCTTCTCAAACTCTTCCTCATCTCTTTTTACAATGATGAGATTTACCACGAAAAACGTAAATATGCCTAAATGAAATACCTGTACATCTAACCCGTTTGTTTTTGACAATAAACCCCCTTCCCCTTCAAATAGCTCTTAATGCAAAATTTTGATTTATAACATTTATGAACAATAGTTATTTGATATCCAGTAAAAGCTAACATTCCACACTGATGGAAGTTGTGAATGTAATTTCATCTCTAGTTGAGCAGAAATCATTTTTGATACCTGGACTCAATAATAATGCCTAGAAATTTAATGATAACTTGCTAAATGACACCTGTATTCCTCGCAGAAATGCAGTCTTACCCCATTCGTGCATCTTCATATCAGAAAAATAATTCTGGACATTGTCTTTAGTTTCCAAAATAATGTCTTCGATTATTGCAACACTTTGTGTACCAAACGCCCTGTCCAGCTACACCCATTAAATTTTTTGTTGTTGTTGGTGTTTTAGGGCCCTTCAACTACAAGGTCATTAGATCACCGTCCACTACATAGTTCTAGTGCAGAGACAGCACAGACACTACGCTAATGCGACGATTTTTGGGTATTAGCAGTACCCAGTGTTCCCAAGCGGCACCCATGTTAGTAGGCCCTACTAGCTGGGGTTGCGTGGTTTAACTTCAGTGATCAGACTGGAACTGGTGCGTCCAGCACTAAGCAACCTGTAACCCTAGAGAAAAGTGTTCATATGCATGCTTCACATTAATCAAATGCTTTCCAGAAGTTTCCTTTTAATTCTTTTGTCATTAATACTAACAAATGCAGTTTGTAGATACAAAGTGAATGGAAATTAGTGCCACACTACTGAGGGTCTTAAAGAACTGATGTCTGTTATGCCTCAACTGCATCATTATACTATTAATATGCAATAGTTCTTGAAGGATTCTATTGCTTTCATTTAACTTCTGCACATTTGTTTTAATTACAGATTGGAATCCCAGAAGACGTTGAGCATTAGCTCTCCTACAATGTCTTCAAATCTTTCCATTGCTGGCGATGAAGGTGATGTTCTAACGCCTCATGCTAATAGACGAAGAAATGACAAGTTTCATAAAATATTTAAAACTGTGCCTGATGAAGAGAAAATTCTGAATTGTAAGTACTCGATGAGTTTCAAAAATACTATTAAGAAGGTCATCTATTGAAATTACTTCTAATACACAATTTAATTTCAGTCTTTTCTTGTGCGTTGGTTGGAGATATCTTACTACAGGGTCATCTGTACATTTCGGACAATTTCTTTGGGTTTTATTCCAATATACTTGGTCACATAACAAAGGTAATTAAGCTCTTTCAGAGTATACTACATAGACTTAAATGACTGACTATGATTTTTTCCCTTATAAATCAGATTTTAATTCCTGTAAAGAAAGTTACGGAGATTAGGAAAGTGAAAACGGCAAAATTTATTCCAAATGCTGTGAAAGTTGTCGCCGACACTAAAAAGGTAGAATTACTTCTCCTACGAAATTACAAAAAACTAGTCCCTGAGAAACTGTGTGAATTAAAAGTTCAAATTCATGTAATTTTTTTATGTATCCTAGTTCACCTTTACTTCCCTGATATCCAGGGATACAACTCTCCGACTAATGGTCAAGGTGTGGAGGAATAGTCGACCTCAGGTAAGAAACCAAACAATAGCCATGCATTATTTTAAAACAATAGAAATGTCACGTTTATGAAAAGTATAATGCCGACTACCGCACATGTGCAAGTTTCGTATAAATTTGTAACTATTATGAATTATTTTGATGCGTACTGCAAACCAGGATTTCGTTTTAAAAAACGATAGTGAATGTGATGAAAACACTTCACCAGAAATGGTAAGTGGAAATGCACTTTATAGCACTGCGTGTACACCTATGTTTTTTGTTTCACGATTCATAAAAGCCGCTTTCTATCCTATCCATTAATCTGTCAAAATGCAATGTGGTAGTGATGCATCTTTAATGCTCCAGGAAGAGGGTTGTGGGGAAGAGTAACAAGGGGTTTTCGTCATCACTCGCAAATTACACAAAAAATAGTTTTTTATCGTTTTGCAAATTGTTACGTGCGTTACATAGAGTGAAGGTAAAGAGTAACGAATAAAATGCAGCCAATTTATCTCAGCAACACAATTTTATGTAATCAATTTTTGCCTGATCCTTATTTAGCTTACTTATATACACGTTGCTGCTTGATGTCCCAAATGACACATAGGCAAATGCATTTAACACCCTTATAACCACTTTAAAAATGATGTGATGTAATTTTGAATAATTCAGAAATTTCTTAACTGCAACAACTGAACTGATGCTCAAGTATAATTAAGTGCTGCAACACTAATTTGAAATGTTAAGAATTTTTACAGTCAACAGTCTATACTAAAAAACAACAATGACATTTGTTAGCTGACTGCTTTGTTGAAAATATCAACCATTTTAAAAGAAAAATGAGTGAAATACACATTTTAGATACTTCAGTCAGTGATGTCTTAGACGTACCATTAAATTTTGTTGCAATAATTACAAATATGACTGTTGTTTAATTATTTCTTTCATTATTAAAATATTTCAGGAAGGAGAGATTGATTCCTTAGGAAGTAGAGCATCAAGTTGTGCATCAAGTGTAGCAGCTGATGAAGGTCTGGATGCATCCCAACAATCAGTAAAATCAGAAGAACTGCCAGATAGCGCCCGTGATTCAAATGTGGTGGAACCGTTAACCTCATTCTCCTCAGGAAGTAAACCATCAACATTAACACATGTTTATAATGGTAAGAAATTTTAATATTTTATAACATTGCCTGAACCAACCCAGCAAATATTCTGGCGCGTTCCTGGCGCCTGGCTGAGGTGCCCCCAGTCAGAGCATATTCAGTGGACCCGCTGACCCGACTCTGCCACAGGCGGGATAACGGTATGATGATGATAATAACATGGTCTGAACAAAACAATTTAAATATTTAGAGCTGATGAGGATGGCTAGGTTCATTACACGTTCCTCCAACACTTCAGCGTCTCCATCTAAGAAACCCTTCTCCAACACAAGATATGGTTTCCCGTAGACACATCTCGCCAGTACAAGATAGGTGTCTATTAAGGGCAACGTTAATACGAGAAACTGTTTAAAATGTTGAACTGTAAAAACTGTTCATGGTAGGAAGCCGTAATATAATGTCCCGTCCCCCCACCCAGGAAACAGATGCACAAGGACAATTGCAGCAAAGTCACCTTTATAGACTCAGTTCCAGGATATATATTCGTGTTTGCATTGTATGTGTGTTTCCGGAAGAGCTATGCCATCATTTTTATTGATTGGTTATTTACGTGGTTTTAGCAGGTATTGGAATTTTGGGGATGGCATTTCCGGTTCAGAAAGTGTTAAGCAAGCTGCGAACAACTGTGATTAATTTATCAAAGTAAGTATTTGTCATGAAAAGGTAACAATCATGAACACGGTTAATAAAATTATGCAATAAAAGCAAAACTATTTCCTTAAGTCACATCAATGAACTTTTCAATTTTATAGTTTACCTAGGACAAGCTTATTTCTTGCAATGAGCACTATATTGTAAGTTATGATAAATTTGATCTGATGTATTCGTTGAATCAAGAATGTTAAAAATACCTGATAAATTCCATGTGTTAAAACTTTTAGGTTAATATTCTTATATATGTCTGCAGCCTTCCTTATATACAGAGTTAGCACGCTGCATCGGCGGCATGATATCAATTTTCCAAGCAACTTCAATGACAGGTAAATGCCATTTGAATTTTCTGAAAGAGAGTTATTAAAATTAACTTGTATAACTTAGCACAACCCATAATTCATACACAAAAACAGTAAAGTGAAAAACAAATGAAACTTTTAACTTACAGAGACCAAAATTTTCGTGATGTCTACAGGTGGAACAGTCATTTACATAGTGAATCAATAGGAAATCTACAGGATGTGCTTGGTCTTCAAATCAAACAGCTGGCTGAGGTGAGAATACAAGAATGTCATTATACATTTTAAACAGAATATTTAAACTAATATTCAATTCTTAAACTGGTGTTCGTAGGTTCGTAAGTCATTACAAACACTGAAGACACTGACTTCTGATAGCAATGCAACAATGGATGAAGAGTCAGATACGAGGCAAAGCAGCACCACATAACATTGGTATTCTATTGGATAGACAGTGCAGTGTCGTCGTATGACACAGTGGAATCACTGGCCTATCTTTAAAGTCATTCTAGTCGAAAAAATACGAAAAGAAGAACATTTGATGATGGTTGTGATATGCAAGCTAAAGTGCTTACTAACTAGCGACACAAAAAAGGACAGTGGTTGTTTACAGTCCACGTGTTGATTTTACAGTTGTCAACCTGCCATAGTGTGCCAAAGCATAAGAAACCCACACTGAAATTTATAAATACAATTTATTGAAAGAGTGCAGCCATGTGTGAGGGCGTGTAAAAACACAATTTATGCCATTATAAGGAAAATGTCACATATTTTTAAATTATTTCCTTCCTAAGGAGGGACTCACTACAATGTAACTCAGGCAAGGCTATTCAATGTCAATATGTTCCACATTAAACTACTTTTTCCAATTGAAAGTATGTTGTTGACAAAGAAATAGTCACTATATGCTTAAATTAAAATGCATTTTAATTCTTTCTCTCAATCATGGTTATTTTGTCATAATTTGCTACACCAACCTCAGCAAACAAATGAATGATATTTACAGCTTGTGATAACACTGTAATAAAATATTTACTACTGTTTGAGATCACCTTCTCCCCCTCCAGAACAAACAAAATACAGAAATGAATCATCTTATTTATATATACAGTATATCAGTATGCCATACAATTTCGAAATGTAAAATTATAGTACAATACATAGTAAAATGTGACAACATCATCAAATAGTAGCTGGCACAATCCAATAAAGTCAATTACCCTGACAGGTGACAACCCTATCAGTATGCAGCTACTTCACCAATTCCCAATGCATTTTCAACCCTATCAGACTCTTATAGAATCCAGACAATGATCCTGTGATGATTATGACAGAAGAAGGTCTTAACTTTTCAAATTCATGGAGATCAGGGCCCGAACAGACTCGTATTACTGGTGCTTTTTTTCCAAGGGTATTTCGGCAATGAAATGCTCTTTCTGAGGATAAGGTGAAGGTGAAGAACTTTCTGGAAGAAGTTGCCATAACAGCAGGCAGGCTATGAATGGCAGATTAGATGCTATGCTTCAGGTTCCTTGGGAATTTTGATTGAGTGAATTCTTAGAAATGAGAGATATTCTCTCCACTGCCAATTTGGCCTATCATGGCTGCTTGCAGTGTATTCAACTAGAACTCGACTGGCTAATGTCTGACTAACATTTCTCATTGCATCTTAAACTAAGGACCTGCAATGTCCTACCTACAGCAGTGATTCTGGGACTTCAGGAGATTTACGCGAAGTCATTTAGAAGATTTACAAAGGCCTGCAACGGAAGTAAATCAACAATGGGTAGTCCAATGTTGAAGTCTCCGGATACCTAAGGTAGCAGCCATGATATTTCGACGTTCCAATTAAGAGTGGAAGAAGCGTTGAAGTGGTCAATTGCAATGCTGTTGTTGATAGGATGGTGATTTTGTTGGTAGCCACGCAGTTATTGCATGTTAGTAGATTCCAGTTAGTAGTGCTAATTGGAAACAACTTCTGGACCGACAGTATAACCAAATCTTAGAAGATATAGACAGTCACTTGCTAGGTAGTAACAGTGAGAGTAGTCTCGCATCTCATCCAGTATGGAATAAACTATTCTGATACTAGAGCTACAATGGTTTTGTTGGTTCATGGGTGTTTTAGGGGCCTTCAACTACAAGGTTATTAAAGGTCCCATCCACTGCACAGTTTTAATGCAGACACTACACTAATATGACGTTTTTGGGTATTAGCAGTACTCAGTTTTCCCAAGCGGCTACCCATTTTGTACTAGCTGGTGTTACATTGCTTAACTTCAGTGATCAGACGAGAAGTAGTGTCATCATCATCCTCATCATCATCATCTCACCATTATCCTGCTAACGCCAAATTAGAACTAGCGTGTCCAACGGAATTGTTTGGATGTGACAACCACCACCCTACCCTTCCTTTTATAGGTTCATCTTTTTCCTTTGCAAATTGATGATTAATACATTAAAAGTAGTAATTTAACTAACCATTATAATGAGATACATAATTCTCATCATTTTGGTAGTAAGTATTTTACATATATAATTTAAAAAAGATGTAACAAATAATTAATTGATATAATAATAAAAAATGAACGTATAGAATCCCTAAAACCTCACAAGAGAAGAGATACGAAACGCGAGGATTAAGACAACAATAAAACTACAGTCCAACCCCGATAATGAAAACCCCGGATAATGAAATTTTCTGGTTAATGAAGACAGTTGGGTAGGTCCCAGCCAAAGGTATATGTCAATACATGTAACTGTACCTTGGATAATGAAGACTCGGATAATGCATAATGAAGACAGCCTCATTAAAATTTCCAAAGGACATAGTCTAGCTAGTTTTAAGCAATTACAAGAGGGTGGTTAGGGATTTTGTTGGAGCAGAAAGCTCTTAACATTCAACCCACTACTGAGAAGTAAAGGTTTTAGTCAGTCTGGTTTTAGTAAAGGGTGTACAGTATTACATACCTGCCCTTGTAATTGGATAGCTAGTCACATTTGTAAAAGCCCATCTTTAACATACATTATACTCTCATTAACGGACAGCCATGGGGAATTACGTCTGTCCACTATTGGGAATAACAATTTACGACTGTAAGTGAACTTTGGGACAAAATGCCATGTACCACTATAGAGAGGTATCCATTAAGGGAGGTTTCACTATATGCTGATGTTTTCATTAAATTTATCAATTTGTTTATTCAAATTTCCTTTAGAAACGTTATGTTGTACGTTGTAAGCGAAAAAAACACAAACAAACGCTAAGAAGCTATCATCATGGGCATTAATTAGACCTAAAATTGTAATTTCTGGATAATGAAGACACTTACGGTTGGTCCCTTAGGGGTCTTCATTATCGGGGTTGGACTGTATCACCAAAAAAATGTAAAGCCTGTGATTAGCCTGGGTCGGGTTCACTCAAAAAATGTACAAAAACAACACGTACGATAGAGAGCGCGACACAGGGGCAAGGCAGTTCACAAGACAAGCCAGACAGCCAACCACTCAGGAAAGGCAAACCAGCCAGATAGGAGGATGCGGTCAACAGAAGCCAGTCAGATCGGTCAGCCCGTCAACAGCAGCCAGCCAGATCGGTCAGCCCGTCAACAGAAGCCAGCCAGATCGGTCAGCCCGTC
>JAAFCE010006668.1:14541220-14612806 GCA_013389805.1 Trigoniulus corallinus
GCCAGGTCAGTCAGCCCGTCAACAGAAGCCAGCCAGGTCAGTCAGCCCGTCAACAGAAGCCAGCCAGGTCAGTCAGCCAGTCAACAGAAGCCAGCCAGGTCAGTCAGCCCGTCAACAGAAGCCAGACAGGTCAGCTAGCTAGCTGCTTTCCTTAGAAGCAAGGTCATCACCTGCCTGATATCAACGGAATCCTCGTACAGATGGCAGATGTGGAAAGTCACATGAGGACATGATTTTAATAAAGAAGCATCCCTCAATGAATAAAAAACACATTTAGAAATGATATGCATTTGGACCTGGGATGTATGCTGGGGTACATGCATGTTGTACCTGTGATTGAAATTGTCAAAGGAGATAAAGATACTACTACGAGGGACAGATCCAGGATTTTCGTCGGGGGGGGTGGGCGATTGGAAACGTAATTGTCATTTGTCAGTGTCAATGTCGACCCAAAATTAAGGGGGGGGGTTTCAACTTCAAAAACCGCCCCCTTGGATCCGCGCCTGACTACTACCACTACTGTAACACATCAGTGCTAAGCATACCTGATGGGTAACAAAATGAGCCTCTCCTGCCACAATGGTGGTTTCAGCGGTAGTATGATCTTGGGTTTAGCATCATGAATAGGTAGTCCAGGCAGTCCGTAAGCAGTCAGTTGCTAGATATTTGCAGTGGCCTTGCAATGCATCCAGTATGAAATTTACTCAAAAGATATTCAGGCACCTCAATGTGAGACTATGAACGGATAGTCTGCCTCACCTGCTCCTGCAACTATCCAAATCACCCAAATAACAAGGCATCATCAAAACAACATGACCCATTCCTTCTATTAAGCACTAACGGGCCTGCTGATGGCAACCCCTTATGAATTCTACTGAGTGGACATATTCCCAATTCTACTGAGTGGACATATTCCCAAGTAAATTATGGAGAATTTCCTCAGTCCATCAAAATGCAAAAAATAATTGGGTAAGCTAAAAATGCACTGGGGATTATAAGTAATTATACAATGAAATATATGTCAGGTACGAAGTGTCCATCTGTGAAATATTAAATAATATTAATTAGTTTAAATAAACAATTCATGTTTAACAGTTGTTAACAGAATTGCAGTTCCAAGTCCATCTTCTGTAGAATGACATGGATAATGTGTAGCAAGAATACAATCACATCAATGAAAACATTTAAACGGAACAAATACCAGTGGTGGGAAGGTGAGGCATGGTGACTTCTTCAAAGATGAATCCACTTTAATACATTAAAAAAATATGTAGAAGCTTTAAAAATAATCTAAAAAGCATGTTCCTTTTGTCACCATTTCCCACCTGTCATCATTTGCTCAAGCAAGGGGAGCATAACTTCACAGAAAAATCCATCCTAAATGAGGAGAATCAAAACATACAATTACTGAATTGGAAAACACAATTCATTATTGCAGCTTTTCATAGAAACAGTAAACGACAACAAACTCCTTGATTTATTGACTTCTGTTGGCGATTTAAGGCCCATAAACTACATTGGCCTTTAGAGCCCCATTCACTTAATAGTTCTAATGGAGAGTCTGAACAGACACTGCACTGTTATGACGATTTTTGGGGATCAGCAGTTTTCAGTTTTCCTAAGTGGCCATCCATGCTAGTACCAGCTATGGTTGTGTTGCTTAACTTCAGTGATCAAACAAGAGATGGTGTGCTCAGCACAATACAACCACTCATCACAAACTCCAATAGTGTGATATCAAAAGACCACACTCCATTCAACAGGCCTTCAGTCAAAGAGCCCAATATGATGCAGTATAGCTGGACTTGTCCAAGGCGTTTGACACTGTTCCAGTACCGTTACTTATCAACAAATTGTCCGCTTATGGGTTATCATCCTTACTGTGTAGTTTCTTCGAGAATTATCTCACAAACCAAGCCAACATTATTAAGCAGGATGACTACCTAAGTTCTATTTCATATAAGCAATCCCGCCTGAAGCAATCTATTGGTGTCCCTCAGGACAGTGCCTTAAGCCCTGTGCATTTCACCACATTTTGAAATGACCTGCTTCTGAATATAAAGGCTGATGTGGACACCCTAGCATTAACTGATGATCTGAAGATTTCCAAGCTTATAGCTCATTTTACTGATGGTGGCATATTACAATCAGCATTACAGGAGGTTGTTGTTGTTGTTTGTTGGTGTTTAAGGTCCCGTCAACTACAAGGTCATTAGAGACCCGTCCACTGCATAGTTCTAATGCATAGACTGCACAGACACTACACTAATGCGACGATTATTGGGTATTAGCAGTATCCAGCTTTCCCGAGCGACCACCCATGTCAGTACTAACTGGGCTTGCGTTGCTTAACTTCAGTGATCAGACGAGAACTGGTGTGTCCAACGCAAATCGCCGCTCCCCCATTACAGGAGGTTGAAGACTGGCTAACAGCTAATGGTCTAAAGATAAAAGACAATAAATCCTCTATTATAACGTTTGCATGGATTCACTCACCAATCATTTACCCTTATTTCCTTCATGGGTCCCCCTGGGCCACTCAACATTGGTAAAGGACCTTCGGGTTTTGCTGGACAGTCAGTTAACTTTAACTGCTCACATCCACAACCTGTACTTTAGGGTCAAAGGGCGTCTTGCAGCAGTGAAGAGGCTTGGTGAAGCTTCTCAGCCTGAGCTGGTTAAACACTTTTTGAGGATGTTATTCCTTCCTATATTGGTCTATACCATTATGGATGTCTTCCCTTTAGATATATGATCATATATTTTCATTTATCCCTCCAATATCACCTTTATAACAATAGGATTGATTGTCCTCTTCTCCTACGTCTTTTGAACCTTTGTGTTCCTAGATGTTCAACACACTGCACAAGTCCCTTTCAGATGGTTTCAAGTCACTATTCATTGATACTTAAAGAGCCCGAATATGGACGACCTTCTCTTATCCAAAAAACGTTTCCGTCATAAAATAATATACCTCTTGCTAAATCAACGTAATGATAATTGATGCCTTTCCCTTGCCCCAAACCACTCCACCCATGATCAGCCTCTGTTGGGTTCGACCCATTATGGTTGATTGGCCTTTCCCCAATCCATTCCTGGTGTGTATGTAACTCTGGTATTCCCATATTCCTACTTTAAAACATTGGTGTGCTTATATGGGCAAGCTGCAGGATCATATTTAAGACCGGCACACAAAATTTTAAATTGAGAAATTTGTTCTCACCAGTGTCAAGGTATGCAGAATGTGGATACAGAATGGTGAAGAGCATCTTCCTATAGTTGGAGGGTCTAATTGATCAGAAAGACATGGTCAGTTATCTAATTCAAATGTATTTAAGGTACAGCAATATAATGGAACAACAAGGATAATCTGATGATCACTTACCTCCAAAGTCCTGTAAAACTTTCACTCAATGACGTCTACAGTTATGGATGGTGATGATGTAAAATACCTGTAATGCCAAAAGACATGGAATCAGTTGAGAAGGAAACCAACAATTTTATAAATTCCCTCTGCCTACCTGCAGCTTTCCACTCTTGAATTAAAGATAAACCAGTGATCTACAATTATGGATGTTTGACATCTAAGATACCTGTTGTGCCAAAAAACAGCAACAATTAAGAATTCCCATGGAATCAGTTCTACAGGAAACCAACAAAATTTCAAATTCAAAGTGCCTACCTGCACCTTTCCACTCATTGACTAAAAATGACTGGTGATTAAAAATAAACAGGTGAGAGCATAATCTGAAAAGTAAGAGTGGGGGTAAATCAATAAGATCTCAATCAAGATAGAAGCACTGGTGCTACTATAAATACTTACCCAACAATCTCTCAAGGTACACCAAATAGTTATATGGCCTCAGAAGACCAACACCCTGAAATCATTCTAGATACATTTTTAGTAGTTGGAAAGCATAGACACACATAATGCTTAATCTAATTACTTAACAACTAGAAAGATGGTCCAACAAAGGCAACCCCATGAGAAATGCCTTTGCTGTACCCAGATAGGAGAAGAAGAAACTTACATACTAAGATAACCTAACATCCTAACACAAACGCGAGGGGGACCCTAACAATGTGTAGTAATCCTGAAAACATAAAATGTCAATAATTTAAGCACTTTTGCATCCAACAGACCTGGTACACATTACTAACAAAACACACAAAAAAACACATTCAATCATCAATTTAAAAAAAAAAAAGAAATCTTCAGCATTGAGGCCACAGCAACCGGTGCTCCCACGTTGTGCACCATTTTTCTTCGTCCTTTGAAGCCCAGCACACTAAAACAAACAATCCATCAGACACCTGATGATTGATAATTTTTTTGGTGGTACTAAAGCACAAATATGTGCAATTCATAGCATGAGGAAGATAGAGTTAGTTAGAAGTTGGAGTAATCACAATTTATGTGACTTACTTCACAACTTCACAAAGATGGAGTGACCAGCAATCTTTGTTAGTGACAAAACACGTGCACAACCTTGCATTACATATCTAAATGTTTTAAAGCTACATAGCTAACCTGTCCTACAGGAAGCAGCATGGCGTAACGAAGACCTGTGCCATGCTGCACACCACCATGGTTACCCCTGACATCAAGTTTTAGTGGGTGTTTGTCACTGCCAAAGTGCATGTCAACTCCATTATGTGCTGGACTCCCAAGTTTCCATTCTATACCATATTACCCATCTTGTGTTTCACACAAGACCCTTTATTGTGTTATCCTAAAATGGTGCGTTGTTATCCCACGAAGTACATGCCTGTAATGACACTAAAGGAGACTTGAGTATGTTTTTGTATAATTTCCCCTAACAACACCGACCAAGTCCGAGATGATGTTTCTCTAGAAACTAATGAAATTACCTTGAGAGATTTGTAGTGCCTTTGACGTCCACTATCCACCAATAAAAGGATATGTGGCTACAAGAAGGCGTTACAATAGTCCCGTCAAGACACCTAACCTATCTAACATAGTACCTTACATTAGCTAAGTGCCCATGGGGCATGGCACATAATCCATCGTCAATGTGATGGTCCTCTCTATCTCTAAATGCTTATATATTCTGCACCTCGGACTTGGCCCCAGGTCTGGATGCAAAAAAACACATATGTGGAGACAAGTGCTGTTGTGGTGGGCCCAAAGGTGACAACTAATCCTGTCACATTTAATTGGGGTGCATCTTGCCTCCCCCACCAGAAGTAAAGAAAAGCCAGATGCCTCTTTGTTGGGTGAATGGAGTCCCAACAGTCCCTGAAAATGAAGGAAATCACTACATTAGAAAAAGGAATAATACTAACCAATGGTTTGTGAATGACACCTACTTAACACATTTTAAGCGGGAGATGTTTGTAGCCCATGCATCCAACTATGAAACTACATTTAACTAAATACGTTTTCCTTATGGCAATGAAAGTGACATGTCAACAGTATCAAGTGATGATGAATCCACTACTTTTCATAAATGATTTTCCATTTATAATGGGGCTGTGGGTTCAAGTCTGCACCCCCTTCTAACTCCCACCAGGTCGCCATCCACCCCACACAACACCATATTATTATTATTATTTTAATTAATGTACTCACTGTACAACGTACAAATCAAAATACATAAATACTCAAATAACACAACCAAATGGGAAACAAGGAAACTGCAAGACTATGCATTATAACAACAGGCGTTTGCACAGAGAAACTTTAAAGTGCCAATAGTTGAGTAGATACTTATAGTGAGCACACATGAAAATGGTGGAACGTAGGGTAAAGCAAAGAGCATTCCAATGGACAAAGCTTACAACCAGAAATACCAGTAAGGAGACACTGGCTGAAACAAGGAGCGCCATATTCAGCAAACGTCAGCTGATGCAAAAAATTCGGTAATGTAGTGGCAAGGATGGGTAAACATGGAAAATGAAAGGTACACGAATGCACAAGTCAATAAATTGAATAATAACAAAGATATGACGAATTTCAAAATGTTTGGGGTCACCTGTGATCAACAAACTGGGCACCTGTGACCCCATGTTGTGATTCTAGGGTTAAGCTAGAGGTTGGCCTTCTCTGGGTCTGCCCTGTTTGGTCGCCTCATGAGCTCCGATTTTGTTTTAGTTGGAGTTTTAGGGCACCCAACTATAATGGTCATGCTGTTAGAGCGATTTGTTTATCAGCAGTATCTAGTGTCCACACGTGGTCACCTATACTAGTACTATCTGGGATTGAGTTGCTTAACTTCAGTGGTCACATGAGAACTGGTATGTCCAATGCAATACATGAACTCTAACCAGCTTAGAGAAAGCATATGATAGTGTCCCAAGAGTGATAGGATAGGAGGTACTATGTATACAGGAAGTGTATACCAGGAGAGTTGGGAGCGGCGAGTTGCATTGGACACACCAGTTCTCGTATGATCACTGAAGTTAAGCAACGCAAGCCCAATTAGTACTGACATGGGTGGTCGCTCGGGAAAGCTGGGTACTGCTAATACCCAATAATCGTCGCATTAGTGTAGTGTCTGTGCAGTATATGCATCAGACCTACACAGTGGAAGGGGTCTCTAATGACCTCGTAGTTGACGGGACCTTAAACTCCAACAAACAAACAAACCAGGAGAGTTCAGGAGATATTTGATGACTTCTCTACCATGGTGCAGATCCTATGGAAAAATACTTCAATCAGGACTTGGCCCTTAGCCCATACCTTTTCATACCAGTTATGGAGGATAAAGTTGGTGGGAGTAGGGGAATGGGTACATATCCCAATGCCTGGTGTTCACTGACTGCATGAACAGGCCTGAGGATTTCAAGGGCAAATTACAACAGGGGCTGAATTACATTATGGCATTGGCAGAAAAAGGGGGACTGGGACTGAACATGAAGTAGACTGCCTCTATCCCTCCCACTTGAATACAAAATAGAGGAGTGAGGCAGTGCATAACGTTCACACGGTTAAATATTCGGGATCAGTCATTCCAGGAAATGATGAAATTTATTCAGATGTCACCCATAAGATGAAGGTGGGATAGTTAAAGTGAAGACAGGCAGTTGGCATCCTGCATGACCAAAAGGCAGTGCCAGTGCAAGCATTTGGAGGCCCTTTTGTAGGAACATAAGGCCATTTAAAATTTCATAAGGCCTGCGCACCAGGCCATTTAAAATTTCATAAGGCCTGCACACCAGGCCAGGTTCTGGCGAATGCACTGAAACCGCCTTGCAACAGCTTTTGTTTGTTTTTGTGTGTTGGGCCCTTGAACTTAAAGGTCATTAGAGTCCCGTCCACTGCATAGTTCTAATGCAGAGACTGCACAGACACTAGACTAATGTGACGATTTTGGGGTATTAGTGGCACCTAGTGTTCCCAAGCTGCCAATGATGTCAGTACTAGCTGGGGTTGCATTGCTTAACTTCAGTGATCAGGTGAGAACTGGTGTCGGGGGGGGGGGGGGCTATAATGGCCACGTAGGGAAAGATAACAAGGATTATGGGGAGGTTCACGGGGATGGGGGTATGGAACAGCTAGCATAGATGGACAGCAAATCCTCGACGCAGCTAATGCACTTTGCATCTCAATGACAAATACATGGTTTAGAAAGAGGGACAAGCACCTAATCACATACCAGTCACCAAAAGGGATGTGATAAATAGATTTCTTTATGATTAGAGGGCCTCATAGATCAGAGGTCCGTGATTACTGGGCACTCCCCAATAAAAATTTTCAAAAAGAATCTGGCCATAGGCTTCTTATGTTAGAACTAGTAGTGAAAGTGACAGGTAAGGTAGGCCCCCTACACTCTTGGAAAGCAGAGCAGGTCATCAGGTGGTGGAAACAACCCACCAAAGCAGGAATGTATACAAGTGCACAGGCAGGTAGACTGGGATTGGGAAGGCACAACGGATGCCATGTGGAACAGGGTAGAGTGGGAGCCACAGTCCAGGGTAGTAGGCAAACAGTGGTGGAATGAAGAGGTAGAAGCAGCCATCAAACAAAAGAAGGCTGCCTTCCACAGGTGGCAGAAGATAGGGGACCAGGAGTCAGACTCAATACAGGCAGGCCAAGACCACTGCTAGGAGGATGATTGCCCTGGCCAAGCACCAAAAGTATGAGGCCCTTTATGAGCTGTTAGGGACAAAGGAACGGGAGAGAGAAATTTTCAAACTGGCCAAGGTTAGAGACAGGGCAGCAAAAGATTAACCCCCAGCCATAACAGTGAAGGATGGCGTTGGTAGGGTCCTGCTCTATCCGACAAAGGTAAAGTGGAGGAGGGAGGAGTACTTCCAAAACCTCTTTAATAAGGTTACCATTCGCCCTGGAATTCAGCTGTGTCCTGCATGGATACGCGTCCCAGAAATAACAATTTGCTTAGTGATTTATGAAAATAAATTTAGCCTCTATAGTATTTTGCCATACAAATGGCAAAAGTGGACAGGCAAGTGGATTCCTGTGCAATCACCAGGCCCCAATAAATAGAAAGGCAATGTTGACAGAACTGTCGTTAGGCCAGCTATGCTGTATGGGTCAGAGTGTTGGGCAGTCATGAAGAACCATGAAAGGATGCAAAAGCCGCACTACATCAGTGGGGTGTCACGAGCAGTTAGCATCCAAATCGACGATTTATTTATTACAATACGTACAAAGTACATTCAAATAATAAAAAAACAGAATGGTTGCTTGGGGGTAGGGAACATGTGATGATGAGGAAGTTATTCTCTCCATTATGGGACGGCAGGTGATTGGTTGTTTGTTGGTGTTTAAGGGCCCTTCAACTACAAGGTCATTAGAGCCCCGTCCACAGCATAGTTCGTATGCAGAGACTGCACAGACACTACACCAGCGATTCTCAACCTTTTTTTCGTCACGGTACATTTTTAATAATTTAAAAATTTGGCGGCACACCCACAACGACACATTTCAGGGCACACAAAGGCCAAAAAAAATATACAAGTTGCAACCTAACCCTAGGCAAAAACAAATACTGAACCGAGGTGGATTGGATTTTTTTGGCGAGAGAGAGAAGCCCTGAGTGCACTCTCTATCGGATGAGAAGTAAAACCGAGGTCCCGTTTGATGCACGATGGAATCACCACGTGAAAGAACCCTCTATTATAGAACGGGTAGAGGAAGCGAAATTTATAGGTGTAGGAGCTGGCCCCCTGGCTTTGGTGGAATGTCCCAACGAACAGCATAAAGACGATAAATAGCATAGGGGTTGCAGCAGTGGAGGACCAGTAGTGTTTGGCGCCTGTGAGCAAGAAATTAGTTGGCGCCCCTATCTCCCCCTCCTAAATGAAAAAATGTGACTCCGCTCCTATTACTGGCTATGGCAGATCAGAATGCCGGATCTAAAAAGCAAGTAGAGGACCCTGGGCGCCTGTGTGTATTGCACACATTGCCCACGGTGCTGGCACGCCTCTGGGTTGCAGCTTTGTCCGGCAACTGGCTTTGGGGAAACACTGTCCAACATATCCTCCTTGTGTCCACTCAGAGGGACAAGATGGGTACCCAACGCTACCATAGGCAGGAAGAGGGTTAGAAGTTAGTGTAATTTTAACCCAGCCCTATTCACATAACAGGCTGGTGACTAGTAGACTAAACTACTACATAGCTTTGTTAGCCAGTAGTGAGAACTGTAATATTAATGCCCATTGGTTCAGCCTGTCCCTCACAGGAAGACAGAACCGATTGAACTACTTGCCTGACGTCACTTCTGCATGGGTATTCGAAGTGACAGCACATTTTGTGAATCTCGTGGCACAGTGGTTGAGAATCGCTGCACTACACTAATGCGATGATTTTTGGGTATTAGCAGTATCCAGGTTTCCCAAGCTGCCACCCATGTCAGTACTAGCTGGCGCTGCGCTGCTTAACTTCAGTGATCAGACGAGAACAGGTGTGTCCAATGCAATTCGCCACTCCCTGGGTGACTGGGGCACCAGGAGTAGAGGAAGACCAAATTGGACGTGGGAGCAGGTGAGACAACAGGACATGGATACGTTCGGGGTGGAGGGGAGCCTGGTAGGGGATAGACGTGAGTAGAGGACAAAAACTCGCAGACCCGACGCTGCCACAGGCGGGATAAGGGTGAGAAGAGATTTTAAAAAGAGTTTGAGAAGGAATTTGAAATAAAGCAGCCAAGTTGTGTTGGACACGCCAGTTCCCGTGAGATCACTGAAGTTAAGCAGCACAAGCCCACGTCAATACCAACTTGGGTGGTCGGTAAAGAACGTTGGGTGCTGCAAACCTCTCCTACCTCCTCATCTCCCGTGGGTAGCCTCCTAAGGGTTAGACCTGTTATGGCTGCCTGGGTTACTCCCCAACCCACAAAGAAAGAAATGTTTTTCTTGATTGAGGTTGGTCAATGTCCCGGATTGGCCCACGGACAATTTGGTCACCCTACTCTTGAACGAAGCGGGGGGAGACGAGGACATCGCACACCAATCCTGCACCATTAGGGGCTGTGGACTTTGTAACTGAAGAGGAAGTAGCCAGGGAACTTAGGAAGATGAAAGGTCAAAAAACCGTAGGCCCAGATGGAATACTCATTCAAGTATGGTATAGTCTAGGGAGGACAGGTACCAAGTGGCCAGGGAAACTTTTCAAAAAGTGGAGATAGAATGCCATCTGCATGACAAGAGAGTTGGATAGTACCACTCTACAAGGGTAAAGGGGATGTCCAAGACTGTGGTAGAGAGTAATGGAACGTCGCCTCTGGGACAGAACTAGTGTCCATGGAAATTAGTTCAGGATTATGCCAGGTAGGTACAGTGTTGCCAGATTTAAAAACTAAAACATAGCATTGCTGTACACCAAAAGTAGCAGATTTGAAGCATTTGTAGACCAAATAAAAATGAATCCCTTTCCTTCTATGAGCTTTTCCTGATCAAATATTACTTTTATTTGTTCTAGGTCAGGCTAGTTTTAATAGTTAGGTCTGGTCAATTGGGTTAGCTTCTTGGGGAACTGGTGACAAAGGTGCAGGAAGTGAAGTAATTAGGATCAGTGATCCAGAGCAATGGGGAGATCCAAAGTTACCCATAGAATCAATGGGGGATGGTTGAAGTGGAGTTCTGTGTGATAGGATGGTCCCAATCAAGTAAAAGAGAGACTTTGGCAGGGCAGTGGTTAGGCCAGCTATGTTATATGGATCAAAGTGTTGGGCAGTGAGAAAGAGCCACGTAAACAGAATGCAAGTAGCCAAAATAAGAATGCTGCGGTACACGAGTAGGGTGTTGAGAGCTGATAGAACTAGGAATGGGTATATTAGAGGTAGCCGGGGGTTGCGGACATCACAGAAAAGATGAGGAGAGGAAGTTGAGGTGGTATGGACACGTAATGAGAAGAGGGGAGGAGGAGCTCGTTAGGTCCATTACAGGAATATTGGTTGTTGGAACCACCTGGGGCAGGGGGAGATCAACGCAGACATGAGAGCAGCTTGTCCTTAAGGATATGGTAGTGTGTGTGGGGTGGATGAGGACCTGATGGTAGATTGGTGTGAGTGGCGGGCAAGACCGCACAAACCCGAACCCTACCACAGACAAGATAGGGGTAGGGGTATTATGATGATGGTTGTTTTACACCTTTATACATAACTATAAAAAAGTAGCTTATTTTAAATATTTATAGCTCTCGGACAATTAAAGGTCGCCCAAAAAGTAGCGCGTAGCCCAATTTGAATTTTTTTGTAGCAAGGACACTTGAAAAGTTGCCCAATCCGCTACTTGTAGCCCAATCTGGCAACACTGGGTAGGTCCACAATGGGGTCAAAAAAAAGGAGGTGGAAGATGGGTTTATTAGAATAATCCAGGATATGATGATAGCTCCATAGCCAAGTTAAGGACACCTTGGGGAAACACTGGGGGCTTTCCAGTGAGTTGGGGTGCACCAAGGTTCAGCACTTAGTCCATATCTTTTCATCCTGGTTATGGATAACTGCTGACGGGTGTAAGAGAATGGGCCCCTCAGTGCCTGGCATTTAGGCCGATGATTTAGGAAAGATTAGTGACTGCAGAGAGCAGATAGAGAAGGGACTAAACGATATAAGAGGAGCAATGGAAAAGGGAGGGCTAAAGATTAACATGAAGAAGACAGTATCTAGCTTTCAATTGGGATGGTCAGGAAAACAATTGGGGACATATGCTTGAGGGGCGTACTGGTGAAATAGGTGCAGGTGGTAAAGTACTTAGGATCAACGGTCCACAGCAATGGGAAGATACTCAGATGTGACCCATAGAATCAATGGGGGTGTTGAAATGGAAACAGGGAAGTGGAGTCCTTCGCAATAGCAGGGTCCCAATTAAGTTGAAAGGGAAGTTTTACAGGACAGTGGCTAGGCCAGCTAAGCTATATGGATCAGAGTGGTGGGCAGTGAATTAAAGTAATGTAAATAGAATGCAAGTAGCAGAAATGCGAATGCTGCGGTACACGTGCGGCGTCTCGAGAGCAGATAGAATTAAGAATGTGTACATTAGAGGTAGCCTAGGGATGGTGGATATCGCCGAAAAGATGAGGGAGAATAGGCCGAGATGGTTTGGACACGTTATGAGAAGAGGAACTCGTTAGGTGTATCTCAGGAATGCAAGTGGGCGACAGCATCCAGGGTAGGGAAGACCGAAGCAGACGTGAGAACAGGTTGTCCGGAGGGACATGGCAGCGTGCGGGGTGGACGGGGACCTAGTGGGACACTGGAGGGCTAGAACCGATCGACCCACCCCGCCACAGGCAGGAAAGGGTATGATGATGATAGGCCCACGCACCGGATTGGGTTCCAGCAAACGCACTGAACCCTCCTCTCGACAGCCCAATATATATAAATAGATTTCCTGACATGTCCATGCAGTGCTGGCACAGGCTTTTGTGGGGACGATTTGTAGGAAAAAGCGTTTAACATTTTCATAACGCCTGCACAATGGGCCGGGTTCTGGCGAACACGCCGAACCCACCTTGTGACAGTCCTATATATAAATTTCCTGGCATGTCCATGCAGTGCTGATGCATGCTTTTGCGGAACCTTTTGTATGAAAAAACATTTTACATTTCCATAAGGTGTGGAGTCTCAGTAAACGCAGGGGCGCATTCCAGCGAATGCACTTAACCCGCTTAGAGCCAGGTCTGCCAAAAGGGCTGCAATAAAACTTAAGTGGAAGTTTTACAGAGCGGTTGTATGATCAGTCACGCTATACAGCTGAGGGTGTTGGGCAATGGGATAGAAGCACTGAAAGAGATGAGAGCGGCGAGTTGCATTGGACACACCAGTTCTCGTCTGATAACTGAAGTAAAGCAACGCAATCCTAGCTAGTACTGACATGGGTGGTCACTCGGGAAAACTGGGTACTGCTAATACCCAATAATCGTTTCATTAGTGTAATGTCTGTGCTTTCTAAACATTAGAACTATGCAGTGGACAGGTCTCTAATGACCTTGTAGTTGATGGGACCTAAAACACCAACAAACAACAACAAAAACTGACAGAGAATACAAGTGTTTGAAACGCGAATGCTGTGGTGCATGTCTGTGGTGGAAAACTACACTGGTCATTAGAGCGCCATCCACTGCATTGTTATATTGCAGAGTCTGCACAGACACTATGCTGCTTTGACGACTTTTGTGTATGGGCAGTACCTAGCAGTGCCGTCTTAATGCAAGGAGCTGCTAGGCATTTCTCCAGGCACCCCAAGCTACTCTGTGCATGTCAAGTGACCATTTACAATTTCCAATGAGTGGTTGTTGTAAGGATCCCTGTACACTGCAGTGCCCAGGGGACCCATGCTACTCTGTATTTCAAGCGAACATTTACATATTCCCGAGTGGTTGTCATAGGGGCCCCAGCACACTGCTTTGCACAGGGGCCCATAATGGTGGCACTGGTATCCAGTGTTCCAAAGTGGTCACACCATGATTGTACTAGCTGTGATTGCACTGCTTAACCTCACTGATCAGATGAAAACTGTTGTGTCCAGGTGGGCGGGGAGCATAACGGAGAAGATGAGAGACTACAAATTGAGATGGTATGGGCACGTGATAAAGAGGAGATCAGGGTCTAATCCTGATAGTTATGGGGATAAGGATTTGATGAATATGAAGATGGTAGTTTTATGAATAAAGTTATTTTCCCATTTTCCAATATTCCCTCTACAACAGTGTAAAGTGGTTGGTATCCGTGTCCGCTTAAAATGTGTTAAGACAAAATGATGTTCACTTACCCCGATGAAGCACGAGCCTTTCATTTTTATTACGGCATCATGCTTTCGTTGGGGCAATGCGGTTCCCTCGGCGGGTTGCCTTCAATTTCATCCAAGGGCTAAGTTTCACTTCACGTGACCGGCAACCTTCTGATGCATTGACATCCGCCCATGCATCAGATGGATCCGTAGCGACCCTTGAATGTCCTCTACACAACAACGATGTCCTACGCATTGTCCATCGCGATTAACACAATTCATCTTTGGAACCTGGAATTATCAATAAGATTCAATTAAGTTTATGGTAAAGATATATTCCCGTATCTAGGCGACAGTATTCAGACACCCCCTAAAGAGGTGGATTTCTCAGGTGACAATTTGTTGCATAACTGAAAGCTATAAAAGTGGTGGTAGTGGTTTGTCAGGGCAAATTCTTGCATTTGTGAGACAATGAGTACATAAGTCAAATGACCTTAGTGACTGTGATCATGGTATTGACACGGTAGGGACAGTCTATACAACTAGTGCTCCATTATCCATAATATTTCACAGGGCATTTCAATACAGGGCATGGAGACTTGTGTGCTCCTCGTTGGGCCATGTTACATTGTTGCTAAGGTCCCCAAACTTATAATCCAGGGTCCTAGCAGCAAGGGTCATCCATTTCCTTAAAACCACAGGAAATGGATGACCTAATGATGAACTTCCAGAAATTTCAGATTAAATAATTCACAAGATGATCAACCTAGGAAAGGCAAGGGAGCGGCAAGGGTCCGATCACTGAAGTTAAGCAGCGCAACCCCAGCTAGTACTGACATGGGTGGCCGCTTGGGAAAACTGGGTACTACTAATACCCAACAATCGTCCCATTAGTTGGGTGTCTGTGCAGTCTCTGCATAAGAACTATGCTGTGGACGGGACTCTAATGACCTTTGTAGTTGAAGGGCTCTAAAACAACAACAGGAGGGGGGGGGGGTATGAAAGGTAATCGGTAATTATCTGACAATGCAAAGAATCAAAAGTGAAATCGCGATATTTGATATTGGAGTAAAGCGGCGGTTATTTTAATTTTAGCGCCTTTTTTTACCGCCAAAACTTTGACGACATTTTTACAGTTGAAATCTAGAAGGACTTAGTGAACCTCACACCCCTGTTGAGTTTATGTTAACGCTATTAAGTGCCGGTCTAAGTTGTGGAGACCACTTTCTCTGAAATTTCGACCAACCGAGTCAACCCTTTCAAGGATGAAGTTTTACAGGTAAATAGGAAAAAAAATCAACTTCACAACATTATGACACGGTCATCTTCAAAAATATTTTGAACCTGGTATTTTTCGAGTTCACCAGAAATTCTATTGACTACGAAGTTACCCTAGGTGACATCTTCCTTTGTCCCGAACCTCTTCCTTCGCCCTGACAAAAGGGGTGCTAAACATCCTCAAAATTCATCTTCATTGTTAACTCCTACCGGTTTCCTCGGAAGCCAAATTTAACATACCCCAACTCAATAACTGCACCACAAAAGTTTATTTGGTGTCCTCGGCAGTCAACCGGCCCGAGCTCCTACACATACGAATCTGTGAGGGGGTTCTTCCTTAAGTGATGACATCGTACACGTCCGCACGGGACCCCAGAGGTTTACTTCCCATCCGGGACGGAAAGCACACTAAGCTTGCCTTTCGTCCGAAAAAAGAATCTATCCTAAGCTGGCTTTTTGGCGACAAGGAAGGCCTCAAAGAAGCATCCAGCCTTAGGCAGGCCCAATCCTGCAAGATGAGGTAGGCATTCGATCTCTATCATTAAAATTTCATATTGTTGTTTTCGTCAGTTCTCCAAAATAACGCTACATCATTACACCCTAAGAATCGCCCTTCTTCCCCGCCAAGATATTGAGAATTCGTTCAAATTTCCTTTTCAATTTAACTCTTTGAGGGGCACTGTTTCATAAAATGTGCCCAAAATATTTACATCTTAAAGGGCGGTGGTGCTCAAAATGTACCACTTACTCTAAGCTAAATAACATTGGTGAACTATACCCTTGACCAATCAACACCTGTGGGCAAGTGTAATGCGCTTATTTAACAGTAATAACATTAGCTGAGGTGGAAATTGTAATAAAAATGTCTGTCCCCCTCTAGGACATTTTTTAACGAGGATTTCGTGCCCCCGAATAATAGAGTTAGTGGTGAACGTCGACGATGACGATACGAACCATACGAGGTCAAATGAGGCAAATGCGCAAGCTCAATTGCTGGTCTGCTTTTCGTGAGCAGGCACAGTTGCCTCATTTGACCTCGTATGGTTCGTATCGTCATCGTCGACGTTCACCACTAACTCTCTAATAAACAACTAATAATTAACTCTAAATAATCAACAATAATCAATCCAACAATCAATAATGTAATAATCAATTTAAGTTGTTCAGGACGAGCATGTTCGGTGGACCCAAGTACACCGAACATGCTCGGACTGGGTGCCTCCCAGCCAGGCAGTCTCAACACCGCAGTAAACAACCAAAATAGAAATTTTGGCAGTTAAATTAAAGCTTTGTTGGTTATTAAAGCTTGCGGACTAAGTAGGAGGTGGAGGTAAGCGGGCTACAAGCGGCAGAACCGACCCTGCCGCAGGGGGGAAAAATATTTGTAAGGTGGTCGGACAATTCTGATCGGATAATTATGGCAACCCTAATCTAAACACTAACCCTAATACTGTTCTGAAATATTAAAAAAAAAGGGAACATTAAATCTCAGGAAGTACATACCGGGACATCCGATTCCGAGGACGAAGACAGCGCGAATGACGAAATTTTCCGCCAAAAGCGAGTACTTTATATACGTCACGTGATTATGGAAATAATGATGTCCAATCATAGTTGTCCGTTTTGAAATCGCGTCATATTTTGGAGGGAACAGGTTGGCGCTCAGATCAGTAACGTTTATTTTTTAAAATAATTTTGCGCCAAATAAATATGCCCAAGATAAATGTGTTTTTAATTGTTATCTATTTTTCAAATGCCTTTATTATGTTCGGGCAAAACTAATTTGTGACCCTTTGTACTCCATTAATTGTTACACAGGAATTGGCGATGTTAATATACAGTATTATGTACAACGGAGACCAAATAGTTAATGTTGTTGTAGACATCCTGGGGAATAACCTTTGACCTAAAATTTCTGGCATGCCAAATTTCTTTTAGGGCATTTATAAAACCATTTCATCACCCGCGGCGGTGGCGTAGTGGTTAGCACGCTCGGTAACTGCATCAGTAGGTCCAGATTCGATATTGGACCCTGGTGGGTTGGTGTTTCCGGTGAGTGAGAGAGAGAGAGAGAGAGAGAGAGAGGGGGGCAGGCTGCGAGTACGCCTACTTTCAGGTGAAAATAAACCCGAGGTCCCTTGTTGGTGTACGACGGCACTAGCACGTAAAAGAACCCTCTCTACTATGCCACGGGTAGACGAGGCAAAATTTCCGGGTGTAGGAGCTCGCACCCCCGGCGTCGATGGAATTCCCCGACGATAAATAAGCGTAGGGGTTACAGCTTTGGCCGGCAACCGGCTGCAGAAAAAACTATGACCAATATATCATACCTTCTGTCCATTCAGAGGGTCAAGATGGGTACTCGACCCTGTCATAGGCGGGAAAAGGGGTTAGGAGATGAGCTGCGTACAAAGCGATTTGATTGTAGATATCAAGTAGTTCTTGGACACCCTACATTGGTGTTGGCGGGAAAAGCTGTTATCGAATAAAGACAATGGCGTCCCATTTGTTTACAGTAGTAACAATGAATTTATCTTTATTATTCGTGTTTTGCAATTAAAAGAGCACTAGTTTAAGAATAAAAGAGTATGAAATGAGCTGCATAATCAAAGATACATTCTAAAATTTATTTAAATTTATTACACAACCAATGCCGGATTTAGATATTGAGAGGCCCTACGGTATTTCAATTTTGAGGCCCCTTTCTTAAATTTTGAGGGAGCGGCGAGTTGCGTTGGACACACCAGTTCTCGTCCGATCACTGAAGTTAAGCAACGCAAGCCCAGTTAGTACTGACATGGGTGGTCGCTCGGGAAAGCTGGGTACTGCTAATACACAATAATCGTCGCATTAGTGTAGTGTCTGTGCAGTCAATGCATTAGAACTATACAGTGGACGGGTCTCTAATGACCTTGTATTTGACGGGACCTTAAACTCCAACAAACAACTTAAATTTTGAAGCCCTCTAAATGTTGAAGTCCTAGGCTTTTGCCTAATGGTAAATCCAGCACTGTACACAACTAACATGACTTGTAGGCAAGGCGCAAAATGAGATGCAGGTGACGAAGGTGATGCAGGGTGTAGCAGCCCTGCGAAATTCTGCTAGCAGCAGGGCCGGCCTTCTCTATAAAGGGGCCAGGGTGCAAAAATCCTTTTGGGGCCCCGAAATATTTTTTCAAAAGTAAAAATAAAAGCATTCAGAGTAAATGGACTACTGTTAGGTGCCGTCCTATCGCATTCTGAGATCCTTGCTAATTTTGGAAGATGCCATGTGTCCTAATATGTCGCTATTGCATTTGCGAGTTGGTCTGAAAGATTATGCGGACGTCCACACCTTGGTTTTAACAACCCCAAAATTATTGCCTCTTAATCTCCAATTCTGGATTGTCCAACCTATGGCCCATGATGCATCATTTCTAATTATGCATTATAGCCTACCTGCTATGTAACACCTAACGTTATCGTCACCCGTTTTGGTTTTGACAGCCTGTGGCTGGCAATCAGTTCATGGAGCAGCCGAGTGACCCACAACACCAGAAAGTTGTACAACCGTGGTGTAGTTCAATGGAAGGGTTGTTAGGATACGTTTAGGTTATGTTGCATTGGCAGGGTCAAATGAGGGGCGTTGCCCCTACAATGACGTATTAAACTTTTAATATTAGCAACGATCTGGGTCCTGATGATGGGGCCCCCTCAATCGTGGGGCCCGGGTGCAATGCACCCTCTGCACCCCCCGGATGGCTGGCCCTGGTTAGCAGACAATCACCACACATTGAATCTCAGTTTTTCACCATACTTGCATCAAAAAACAAGAGAACTTCTCTGCTTCACACCACTTTTTGTTATTGTCACACCAACTTCACACAGCTGCATTGGTGCTGTGCTCGCAGGGCCACGTGGCACAGGCATTGTCACGTCACCCTGCCACTTAACATACACAACTACATACCATCATGTGAGCCACAGAAATTTAGTGAGCCACCCTTCATCGCCTGCAGAGAGCGCATCTCATTTTGCACTGGGCTTTAGTATACTACTGCTATTAACCTATTAGCGCTCATTGGCAACGTTGTTGCCAGCACATTTTTTTTTAGTAATTTAGTTGTTAGCAACCATCTTGTACAGCACTATTAATGGCTTGAACCCTGCACTATTTGGTTTTTGTGAGAAATTTTAATTTTTCCCCCATGCCAAAAGTTGTGCAATATTGTTGCCCTAATAACATGTGAGTATTCTTACCTTTTTTTGGTTATTCTGACAATTTTTATGCACAATTTTACTAGTTTTATGTATTTCCTATTAAATTATATTTCTTTTTAATAAATTTTAATACTGACACTTCTGCAACAGTGTGTTTGACTTTGTTGCCACTTTGCTGCCACTAAAGTTGCCACTGAGCACCAGCAGTAACAAATGACATTTTATGTCATTAGAAGTGAAGTATATTATAATTTTAGGCCATCTTTCATTTTCATCATCCTACCCCTATCCCACCTGAGGCAGGGTTGGGTCTGTGTCCTGTGACTGAGGACTTTTGTCAGGCGTCTGGATTGTTTGTTTGTTGGGGTTTAAGGTCCCATCAACTGCAAGGTCATTAGAGACCCGTCCACTGCATAGTTCTAATGCATAGACTGTACAGACACTACACTAATGCGACGATTATTGGGTATTAGCAGTACCCAGCTTTCCCGAGCGACCACCCATGTCAGTACTAACTGGGCTTGCGTTGCTTAACTTCAGTGATCAGACGAGAACTGGTGTGTCCAACGCAACTCGCCGCTCCCCAGGCGTCTGGAACCTGCAAGAATATTGGTGGGTTATCTGTGTGGAGATGCCTGCCTACCTCACTGTTCCAACACCACATTTGACAGCCAAAATAGAAATTTTGGCAGGAAGATTATTGCTTTATCTCGTGCCAAATTTTAGGTCTTTAGATGCTACAAATACTGTAGATGATCATATTACCCAACTTGAGGATAATGGTGGAATATGTGCAACGGAAATAAGATCTGCAGCTATTATACTACCAATTGAATTAGGTCATGTGGCTACTGATTAAGATTCTGATTTGTCAGATGATGAGGTCTCATTGGTGATGTATCACATTTTCCCAGATGAATATTAAGGGCAGAATTTAGTGTTGAATTTGAAGAAGTTAATGGCCCTGAATATATTACTGAAAGACAAAATATACCAAAAGAGCCTTCACGGAAAAGAAAGAAATTGGGCAAGAGGCTAACAACGTCAGAATCTAAATGGTCTGACAACTCAAACAAACTGGGTCTTACCAGGATATTACAAGAACGCCATTGGGCCATCTAATTTGGACTTTTTAAACAACACAATTATAGCACCATTGGATGCATTTGAAGTATTCGTTACAGATGATTTAATAAACCTAATAGTTCTTCAAAGAAATCTATATGCAGGACATAAACAAAATCATAATCTGCAGGCCTCATTTGACGAAGTTTCCACTTTCATTGGTATAATGCTTATTTCTGGACATCATCATCTCCTAAGCATGGAAATATACTGGCAAGAACCTGACTACCAGAAGATGACCAAAACGGATTTTGGAGCAGGTGGTGCAGAGGGACATGGAGGCATGCTGGGTGGGTGGAGACTTGGTGAGGTATAGGCAGGAGTGGAGAAAGTCTGCAGACCTGACCCCACCACCAAAAGGGTGAGATGATAAAGAACCTGATGGCAAAGCAACAGTCATAGCATCTTCTTTCCTTTAAAATCAACACCATTTGAACCCAGTTTCTTTGCCATATTTAAATTAATATACTGTGATATTGTTAGTGCAATAGTTTATTTTTTGAATGGTACAAATAAAGATATTTTTCAGTATTTTTACCTTAATCTAACATGCAAAAGGGAAAATAACAGTAAAAATTAATTTTGAAACCTTTTTATAGATACGAGCACTAATGGGTTAAGTTACTGAGATTTAAAAATATATAATTACATTTTATTTATAGAGAGAGAATTAAACATTACTATGGAATGGTCAATATTTTTTTTTCTTGTAACACAATCTAAATATTTACTACAAATATCTAATATATTAATCTCTAATTTTCTAACAATTTAAAGAATAGCAAAAACTGCAAGATGAGTATAAAAAAAATTAGGTAAATCGCCTATTGTTGTGTCCAACTGTGAAATATCAAATAATATTAATTAGTTGAAATAAATAACATCATCTTTGCATATATCATAATAAACAATTGTTAACAATGGTGGAGCTCACGTGGTAACATGCTGAAGTATATGACTGCTGGCTTGATGCTGGGTGAAATTTCTTCAGGTTTAAAATGGAACTTCCAAATCCATCTTCTGTAGAATAACATGGATAATGTGTAGCTAGAATATAATCACATCACTGAAAACGTTTAAATGAAACAAATAACAGTGGTGGGAAGGTGAGGCCTTGTTGAATCCTTCAAAGATGAATCTCCTGTAAAACATTAAAAAATATGTAGAAACTTTAAAAATCATCTAAAAAGGATTTTCCAACTCTCATCATTTGCTCATATAAGATGAGTATAACAATAACAGAAGAATCCATCCTAAATGAGGAGAAACAAAAACATACAATTATATAGTTGGAAAACACAATTCATTATTGCAGCCTTTCATAGAAACAGTAAATTATGACGATTTTTGGGGATTAGCAGTATTCAGTTTTCCTAAGCTGCCACCCATGCTAATACTAGCTATGGTTACATTGCTTAACGTTAGTGATCAGATGAGAACTGGTATGCCCAGCACAATACAACTGCTTACTACAAACTCCAACAGTGTGAAAACAAATGACCACACCCCTACTTTGAAACATTGGAGTGCTTATATTCCCTCAAAAAGACAAATGAAAATAAAAATGGGGAAGTTGCAGGATCACATTCATGATCAGCACACAAAAATTTAAGTTGAGGAATCTGTACTCACCAGTGTAAAGGTGTGCAGAATGTGCATATGAAATGATGAAGAGCATCTTCCTATAGTTGGAGGGTCTAAATTGATCAGAAAGACAAGGTCAGTTATCTAATTCTAAGTGTATTTAAGGTACTGCAATATAATGGCACAACAAGGAGAATCTGATGGTTACTTACCTCCAAAGTCCTGAAAAACTATCACTCAATGACATCTATGATTATGGATTTTGATGATGTAAGATACCAGTTATGCTAAAAGACAGCAAAAATTAAGATTTATCATGGAATCAGTTCTAAAGGAAACCAACGAATTTAAAAATTCAAAGTGCCTACCTGCACCTTTCCACTCTTTGATTAAAAGTGACAGTTGGTCAAAAAAACAGGTGAGCGCTTATCTGAAAAGTAAGAGTTGGCTTAAATTAATAGGATCTCAATCGAGATGGAAGTACTGGTGCTACTATAAATACTTACCCAACAATCTCTCACGATACACCAAATAGCCTTATGGACTCAGAAGGCCAACACTCTGAAATGATTCTGGATACATTGTTAATAATTTGAAAGCATATACACACAATGCTTACTACTAGATATTTCATAACTAGAAAGATGGTCCAATAAAGACAGCCCCATGAGAATTGCCTTTATTGTACCAATATAGGAGTAGAAACTTACTCCTAAGAAGATAGCCTAACACCCTAACAAAAACGTGAGAGGGACCCTAACAATATTATACACTTCTTGTTGAAATTTAAGGAAATCAGGACCCAGACAAGACTCATATTACTGGTCGTTTTTTCCAACAGTCATTCAGCAATGGAATGCTCTTGATGAAGATAAGGTGAAAAACTTCCTGAAAGAAGGTGCCATTATAGTGGGCAGGCTATGTATGGCAGAATAGATGTTATGCTTCAGGTTCCTTGGGGATTTTGATTGAATGAATTGTTAGGAATGAAAGATACTCTCTCCACTGCCAATTTTTCCTATCATGGCTGCTTGAACGATCATATGCTTTCCCCAAGGTGATGAGAGTGCCTGTATTGCATTAGACACACCAGTTCTAGTGTGATCACTGAAGTTTAGCAACTCAATCCCAGTACTAGCATGGGCGACCACTTGTGAACACTAGGTACTGCAGATAAACAAATCATTTTAACAGAATGACCATCATAGTTGAGGGTCCTAAAACACAAACAAAAACAAAATCCAAGCTGATGAGGTGACTAAATGGGACAGACTCTGAGAAGGCCAACCTTGTATATCATTACTGCTCCTGGTTGATGTAGGATCCTCTGGGAGGTGACCATAAGAAAATGCTTACCCACTTGTTTCTCATGCATGGAAACCCAAATCCCTGCAGAAAGTTAATTCTTGGTGGCCCCCCTGTGACGTGTATGGGACACATACTGACTAGACAGCTCCAATATGTAGATGGGTGAAGTTGCAACCCCAAGTCCCCAACATGGCACTTTGGCCAAGGCTCCAGTGGAAAACAGATGATTAAATAAATACTCAGTTTGATCAACTGCCTGAAAGGGGCCATTCTCACCCCTTAGTGTAACTTTTGGAGATGACATGGGCAGCTTCAGATGCCTATTGACCTTCATACTCGGGGGTCATGGCTCTCTGACCTTTAAATGTCCAAGCAACCCTAGCAACCCTAATGGGCGTCCCTTGTTGAGCTCTGTGGTGAATGGGGGTCTGTAGACAGGGAATTCCATCAAGGGTGAGTGACTGGAGCCTGGGTCATCAAAAGCATGAATCCAAGATGTCTTGGGGGTGCAGACCTTGGCTTCCATGGCAGATAATGCCTTCTTTGGGGTAGACCAACATCCCCCATAGACAACCCATCCAGTATTCCTGGCAGTGATGCCCCTAGTCAGGGTAGTTCCAGCAAAAGAAGGGGGCTACTCTTAGATTAGGGACATGGAATGTGTGGACCCTTACAAGAAAAACAGGAGCATTGGTTAGGATCCTTAAGAATAGGAGGATTAGTTTAGTTTTATTACAAAAAACTGGGTGGAAGGGGGAATAGATCAAGGGCTCTGAGAGACCTTCACACCATGCATAGCAGATTCATGTTTGAAGAGTTCAGCATGCCTCACCTTACCATCACTGGTATTTGTTCCATTTAAACGTTTTCAGTGATGTGATTATATTCTAGCTACACAGTATCCATGTTATTCTACAGAAGATGGATTTACAACTTCCAAATTGAAACCAGAAGAAACTTTGCCCAGCATCAAGCCATCAGTTATGTAACTCAGCATGTTACCATGAGAGCTCCAGCATTCTGTTAACAATTGTTAAATATGATGACATATGCAACAATGTCATTTATTTCAACAAATTAATATTGTTTAATATGTCACAGATGGACATCCTATAACTGACTAAGAGTGGTGATCCACCTTATATTTCATATAGTATATTTTATTGTATAATTTTATTTCACTTATAATGATTTCATTGTGGTGGACCAAGGAAGTTCTCCATTATTTACTTGGGTATATGTCCACTCAGCAGAATTCATAAGGGGTTGCCATCAGCATGTCTTATTGCATCAATGAAGGAAAGACTGGGCATCATTCTTACAGAAGGGTTGGGTCTACCTGGTGTGAGTCCTGAATTTTTTGGATAGTTCCAGGAAAGTCTGGTCATTGTTGCAGGAGCAGGCATGGCTGGGGTTGGTACTGGTGCTTGTAAAGGAAGCAGACTATCAGTTGGTAGTTAAAGTTGAGGTGTCTGAATAATTCAAGTGGTGGTAAGTCATGGATCACCATGGCATTCATTGGTTCAGCTTAGAGTGGTAAAGAGATAATGCTCCATACTTTTGAAGATAGGAGGGTGATTTTTTTCTGGTTGGCGATTCAATTATGGTTTAACTGTGGCAGTCGACCCAAGAACATCAGTGACAGTTGGTTGTCTGACAGTAGCAGTGAGTTTGGCCTTGCAAACACATGGAGAATGACCATTTCAATGCTGCCTCCACCCTTAGTTGAACCAGGGAATATTATGGTTTGCTCAGACTTGCTGCCAATTTAGGTATCCACAGACTTAACCATTGTACTATCTGTTGATGATTTACCTCAGTTACAGGCCTTTGAAAAAGTTCTGTGTCTTACCCTAAAACTAAGAGCATACTATCCTTGAAACCTGAAACCACCATTGAAACTATTGTATCAGAATCAGAGGATCCTACATTGCTGTAGTTATGACATTGTAAGTCCTTACCTTAAAATGCAATGGGAAATTGAGTCTGCCATTAGCCAGTCATAATCATGACACAAACATTGTCTAGATTCTATGTGAGTCTGAAGGTTTTGCCAGAACATAATCAAGGCATTTTTACTTCCTTGTATTTTATTGGTGATTTTAAAAATAGACAATCATTAAAAACGTATTTTCATTTTTGGAAATTCAGTTGTGTTTATTCCCTTGGGCATATTTATTTGGTGCAAAACTACAGTAGGCAAAAAAAGTATTTGAGCACCCAAAATATTCTTATTTTCAGTTTATTTAAGTGAAATAAAATTATGAAATCATGCTTTAAATTATTCTTACATAATCTACTTTATATAGATAAAAATGAAAGTTGAAAAAATATAACAATAATATTTAAATAAACAAAAGATGGAATTGTAATAGCAAAAAAAGTATTTGAGCACTTGTGTGGCATTCCCAATTGTATGAAATATTTAAATACCTCTATATATTTAATAAGATCAAAGTCTGTTTTGAATGTCAAAAGTATAATGAGCATTTCTCTAAGAAAAAGTAATACTGAAATTAATATTAATGAATAATGGCACCTAAAAAAAGTGAGATTCCAATAGCAACACGAGAAACTGTAGTTCAGATGAGAGTTAGTGGTTATTCACAGCATGAAATTGCCAAAACGATGAAAATATCACGTGGTAGTGTGCATTACATTTTAAAAAAACAAAAAGAAACTGGTGGTGTTGAAAATAAACAAAGAAGTGGTCGTCCAAGCAACTTAACTGTGAGGCAAAAACGTGCAGTTGTCAGAGAAGCTCTGAACAATCCCCAGGGTTCAGCACAGGCTGTGGCCTCACACATTCCATCAACTTCAGGAACACTTGTTACACCACAAACCATCAGAAATGTTCTACACAGTGAAGGAATAAAAGGTTGCAGACCAAGGAAAAAACCCCTCATTTCAGAAGTCAATAGGAAAAAACGTTTAGAGTTTGCTCTCAAATACAAGGACAAACCAATAGAGTTCTGGAAAAACGTAATATTCTCTGATGAGAGTAAGTTTGAAATAATAAAACCAAGAAGTATCCTCACTGTGTGGAGAAGGAAAGGCACTGCTTTAGATCGTCAAAATATTGTACAAACTGTGAAGCATGGAGGTGGTCACATTATGGTCTGGGGCTGCATGGGGTATTCTGGAGTAGGAAATTTACACTTTATTGAAGGTACTCTGACTGCTAAGTCATATATAAGTGTGTTGGCTGCTAATTTAAAGGAAAGTGCTAGGAAATTAGGGTTGGAACAGTCATTCATCTTTCAACAGGATAATGACCCTAAGCACACTGCTAACCTTACCAAAGAGTGGCTCCTGTATAATGTTCCACACCAGCTGAAAACACCCCCTCAGTCCCCAGACCTTAACCCAATAGAGAATCTGTGGCATCTACTAGATAATAGTATTAGAAAACATTTGATTACAAGCAAAGAAATGCTAAAGAGCAAATTGCAGGAAGAATGGGATAAATTTGGTATTGGAATCAGCCAAAAACTTGTGGAATCAATGCCAAGACGTTTGGCAGCTGTTGTAAAAGCAAAAGGGCTCCACACAAAATATTAATTTACTTCTTTAAATAGAATAATATGATTGTCAGACAATATTTGAAAAGTGCTCAAATACTTTTTTTGTTATAAAAATTCTATCTTTTGTTTATTTAAGTATTATTGTTATATTTTTTCAACTTTTATTTTTATTTACATAAAGTACATTATGTAAGGGTAATTTAAAGCATGATTTCATAATATTAATCCACTTAAATAAACTGAAAATAAGAATATTTCATGTGCTCAAATACTTTTTTTGTCAACTGTATTTCTTAAAAAAAAACGTTACTGATGTGAGCGCCAACCTTTTCCTTCCAAAATACGATTCATTTTTCAAAAAGGATAATTAAGATTGGATATCATTATTGTCATTATCATGTGATTTATATAATGTACTGGCTTTTGGTGCAAAATTTTGTCACTTGGTCTCTCTTCATCCTTGGAGTAGGATGTCTGGTAAGTACTTCATGAGTTTTAATATTCTTCACTAACATCTGGAACTCTTTGGGTTCAGGACTCATTTCATCTAGAGCTGTCTTTTATCTGCATTATTTTTGGGTTGTCCATTTTTCTTACAAGTTAGCTGCTGAGGGGCTCATGTCGGTCCTTTATTTCCCGAACGATAACTTTTAAGGCTTAGTTTTAAGTATTAGGTTTTGGTTACTTATAAATAAATAGGGGTCCCAGCTATTACCCACTAATTTGCTATCCTACACTTGTCATTTATCACATGTGAAGGCATAGCATGGGATTTGAAAAATTTTATCACATGCAAAACTAAAGGTGTTTTTATGTTGTTGTCGGACACGTGATTCTGTTTGGACGTCGATTTTCTAGCTTCAGGTTCTTCTGCCAAATGGTATTGCTCATGTTGAATCCTTTCCACAAGAACTAATGCTAAGTGAAGGATCTGCTAAGTAGGATTTTTCACAAGATTTGCATGATGCCAACATCTTTCTGGTCGAGTGAGTTGATGATATTGTCGCCCATTTGATTTATTTTCTAAATTACAGTCTTTAGCATTTTGTTGACCTGCCACAGTTATCTAGTACAGTAGCAAAATTAAAAATTGTGTTTCTAGAGCATGTGAACATTTTTATAGTTTCTGTCTTTCAGACTCTACCTGAATATTCCTATAAAGAAATTACATGTAATACCTTCAGATGACATTTGTCATCAATTGAATTTCATTTATACTGTTTATCTTTGAAAGGTTATTAGAAGAATCAACTTGGCTTCATCCTAATGTGGGCTTGCACTGCTTACACTTCAGTGATCTCATGGGAACTGATGTGTCCAACACAACTTGGCTGTCTGTGGGGAATTCCACCGACGCCAGGGAGCGAGGTCTTTCACCCGAGAACAGAGGGTTCTTTTACGTGCAAGTGACATCTTACACCAATACGGGACCTGGGTTTTACTTTTCACCAGAAAGAAGCCAAACCACTTCAGGGAAAAAAGCCAAACCACCTCGGTCCAGCATCGAATCTAGAACTGTTGATGCAGTTACCGATCGTGCTAACCACTATGCCACTGCCAGAAATAGTGATATCACTCTATAAATGCCCATTTTATAAATGCCTTAAAAGAAATTTTAGGTCAACGGTTATTTTTCAGGATGTCTAAAACAACATTAACCATTCGGCCTCCATTGTCGATAATATATTGACATGGCCAATTCCTTTTTAACAATTAACAGAGTACAAAGGGTCACAAATTAGACAATAATTAAAACCATATTTTGATTTTTGGAAAATAACAGTTGGGTTTATTCCCTTGGGTATATTTATTTGGTCCAAAACTATTGTTTAAAAAAACCGCTACTCATCTGAGCACCAACCTTTTCCCTCCAAAATATGATGCGTTTCTTAAAAAGGATAACTATGATTGGATATCATTATTTTCATAATCACGTGACGTCTATAAAGTACTAGCTTTTGGCACAAAATTTCATCATGTGTGCTCTCTTCATCCTTCGAATCAGATGTCCCAGTAAATACTTCCTGTGACTTAATGTTAGTTCCACTTTTTTTAATATTTCAGGACAGTATTAGTCCTGTTGTTACATCTAGATTACAGTTGCCATAATTGTCCAATCACCATCTGGGACGCTGCCTGCCTTACAAATATTTTTCTCACCTGCGGCAGGGTCAGTTCTGCCGCTTCTAGCCCACTTACCTCCTACTTAGTCCACAAGACAGTTATTACTATTCTTCAGTAATTGCCCAGCTATTACCCACTAATTTGCTATCCTACACTCATTTATCGCATGTGAAGCCATAGCATGGGATTTGAAAAATTTTATCACATGCAAGACTAAAGGTGCTTTTATGTTGTTGTTGGACACGTGTGATCCTGTTTGGATGTCGATTTTCTTGCTTCAGGTTCTTCCCCAAAAAATGGTATTCCTCATTTCGCCATGTTGAATCCTTTTTACAAGAACTAATGCTAAGTGAACGATCTGCTAAGTAGGATTTTTTGCGAGATTTGCACGATGCCAACATCTTTCTGGTTTAGTGAATTGATGATATTGTCGCCCATTTCAATTTATTTTCTAAATTACAGTCTTCAGAATTTTGTTGACCTGACATGGTTACATAGAAGAGTAGCAAAATTAAAAATTGTGTTTCTAGAGCATGTGAACATATTTTTATAGTTTCTACCTTTCACACTCTACCTGAATATTCCTATGAAGCAATTACATGTAATGCCTTCCTTTGAAAGGTTATTATAAGGAAAAACTTGGCATCATCCTTACAACAAGGTTGGATCTACCTGATGATGCCAGGAAAGACTAGGCAAAGTTGCAGAAGCAGGCAAGGCTGGGTTTGGTACTGATGCTTGTAAAAAAGGCAGACTATCAGTTGATTGTGTAATGTTGAGGTGTCTGAATATCTGTGTTTATTCCATACTGGATGAAATGCAAGACTGCTCTAGCTGCTACTAACTACAAACTGACTGCTTATTTCTCATAAGAGTTTGCTTTTAATGTTGGACCAGTTGTTTCCAACTAGCATTAGTAACAATCTCTCAAGGTAATTTCATTAGTTCCTACAGAAACATCATCTCACACTTGGTCAGTGTTGTTAGGGCAAATTATAAACAAACATACTTAAGTCTGCTTAGTATCATTGCAGGCATACACTTCATGGGATAACAATGCACCATTTTAGGATAACATGACAAAGGGTCTTGTGTGGAACACAAGATGAGTATTAAAGTATTGAATAGCAACTTGGGAGTCCTGCACATAATGGAGTTGATGTGCACTTTGGCAGTGTCAAGAACACCCACTAAAATTTGATATGAGGGGTAACCATGGCAGTGTGCAGCATGGCACAGGTCTTCATTATGCCATGCTGCTTCCTTAAGGACAGGGTAGTTATGTAGCTTGTAAATAGGTAGATATGTAATTGAGGTTGTGGATGTGTTTTGTTACTAACAAAGATTGCTGGTCACTCCATTTTTGTGAGGTTGTGAAGTTAGTCACATCATATGAGATTACTCTAACCACCATTCAATCTTAGAACATCTTCCTCATGCTCTGACTTGCACATATTTGTGCTTTAGAACCACTCAAAAATTATTAACCACCAGGTGGCTGATGGATTGTTCATTTCTGAGTGTGCTGGGCTTCCAAGGACAAAGAAAATGGTGCACCATGTGGGAGCACCAGTTGCTGTGGTCTCACTGCCGAAGATTTATGTATTAAAAGTTTGATGACTGAATGTGCTTTTTTGTGTTGTCTTAGTAATGTGTACCAGGTCTATTGGATGCAAAAGTGTTTAAATTATTGACCTTTTATGTTTTCAGGATGACTACATGTTGTTAGGGTCCCCCTCGCATTTATGTTAGTGTGTTAGGCTTATCTTCTTAGTATGCAACTTTCTTCTCCTATCTGGTTACAGTAAAGACATTTCTCATGGGATTGCCTTTGTTGGACCATCTTTCTAGTACTTAAGTAATTAGCACTAAGCATTATGTGTGTATATGCTTTTCAATTACTAACAATGTATTCTGTGACCATATGGCTATTTGGTGTATCTCGAGAGGTTGTTGGGTAAGTATTTATAGTAGCACCAGTACTTCTATATCAGTTGAGTTTATTTTGACCAAATGTCATTATTAATCTAAGAGTGGAAAGGTGCAGGTAGGCAGTGTGAATTTGTAAAATTACTGGTTTCCTTCCAAACTGATTCCATGGCAAATATTAACTGTCACTGTCTTTTGGAATGTTTCCTTTGATATGTAATGTTTTCTAAATGTGATTTTTTATTGAGTGAGAGGTTGAGGCAAAAGTCATCAGACATTGTAGGCTCACCTCAAACCTGAGGCCAAGTCTGAGGTGCAGAATATATAAGTATTTAGAGCTAGACAGGACCATCACATTCATGATGGATTATGTGCCATGCCACATGGGGACCTAGATTATGTGCAGGTGCTTTCCTAAGTAGGTAAGGTGTCTTAATGGGAGTACTGTACTGTCATTTTGTAGCCACATATCCTTTGCTTGCTGGATAGTGGACTTCAAAGGCACTACAAATCTCTAAAGGTAATTTCATTAGTTTCTAGAGAAACATCATCTCAGACTTGGTCAGTGTTGTTAGGGTAAATTATAAACAACCATACTTAAGTCACCTTAGTGTCATTACAGGCATGTATTTTGTGGGATAACAATGCACCATTTTAGGATAACACAATAAAGGGTCTTGTGTGGAACACAAGATGATTATTATGGTATAAAATTGAAACTTGGGAGTCCAGCACATAATGCAGTTGACATGCACTTTGGCAGTGGCAAACACCCACTAAAACTTGATGTGAGGGGTAAGCATGGTGGTGTGCAGCATGGCACAGGTCTTCATTACACCATGGTGCTTCCTGTAGGACAGGTTAGCTATGTAGCTCTAAAATATTTAGATTTGTAATGCGAGGTTGTGCATGTGCTTTGTCACTAACAAAGATTGCTGGTCAGTCCATCTTTGTGAAGTTGTGATGTAAGTCACATAAATTGCAATTACTCTAACTTCTAATTAACTTTATCTTCCTCAAGCTATGAATTGCACATATTTGGGCTTTATTACCACCAATTATCAACCATCAGGTGTCTGATGGATTGTTTTTCTGAGTGTGCTGGCCTTCAAAGGATGAAGAAAAATGGTGCACAATGTGGGAGCACCGGTGGCTGTGGCCTCAATGCTGAAGATTTATTATTTTAAAATTGATGATTGAATGTTCTTATTTTGTGTTTTGGTAGTAATGTGTACCAGGTCTATCTATTGGATGCAAAAGTGCTTAAATTATTGACCTTTTATGTTTTCAGGATGACTACATGTTGTTAGGGTCCCCCTCACATGTTATTGTGTTAGGCTTATCTTCTTAGTATGCAAGTTTCTTCTTCTCCTATCTGGGTACAGCAAAGGCATTTCTTATGTGGTTGCCTTTGTTGGACCATCTTTCTAGTAGTTAAGTAATTAGATTAAGCATTATGTGCATATATGCTTTCCAACTACTAACAATGTATCTAGAATGATTTCAGGGTGTTAGTCTTCTGAGGTCATGTGGCTATTTGATGTATCTTGAGAGATTGTTGGGTAAGTATTTATAGTAGCACCAGTACCTCTATCTTGATTGAGATCTCATTTATTTATACCCAATCTTACTTTTCAGATATGCTCTCATCTGTTTATTTTTAACCATCTGTCATTTTTAATCAAGGAGTGGAAAGGTGCAGGGTAGGCAGTTCGAATTTGCAAATTTGTTGATTTCCTTTTGAAGTGATTCCATTGTAAATCTTAATTGTTGCTGTTTTTATCACAACAGGTATCTTAAATCATCAACATCCATAGTTTTAGATCACCTGCATATAATGGTGCTGAGATACACTTTGGCAGTGTCAAACTGCCACTAAAATTTGATGTGAGGGGTAACCATGGTGGTGTGCAGCATGACACAGGTCTTCATTACACCATGCTGCTTCCTTTAGGACAGGTCATGTATGCTGCTTAAAAATAGTTAGAAATTTAATTCAAAGGTTGTGGATTTGTTTTGCCACTATTTAAAACTGTTGGTCACTCCATTTCTCTCAAGCAAGTCACATCAATTGTGATTATTGTAACTTTTAAAGAGATATGCGAAGTGAAATAAATCACTTCAAAATTGAAAGAAATCACAGTAAATGTGATTAGTTGAACATCATTATGCAGCGAATTGCAGCGTTTGTGGTGTATTACCACTGCATGAAATTATTATTCATCAAGTGTCTGACAGTTTGTGTGTCTGTGTGTGGTTGGCTTCCAAGGATAAAGATTAATGGTGCACAATGTGGGAGCAGCAGTGGCTGTGGCCTCACTGCCAAACATGTGCTGCTAATTTACAGTTGTTAGTTAACTTTTTCAATGTGTTTCTCCTTGTGTTTTGTTAGTATGTGAACACCACACCTTATGGATGCAAATTTCTTTAAATATTGACATTTTTTGTTTTCAGAATCATTACACATTGTTAAAGTCTTATGTTATCCTTTTAGTATGCAAGTTTCTTCTTCTCCTATCTTGGTACAGTAAAGGCATTTCTTCATGGGGTAACCATTGTTGGACCATCTGTCTAGTTAGTAAGCCATTTAGTATTTAAACATTTCTGGAAAATTACTTCTGGAATACTAAAAAGTTTGTTGAGAAGCATTTCAGCATACTACTACCAAGAGATATGGTCAGCATGGTGGGTTTTGATATTTGTCATTTGAGTCTGTTGTTGCATCATGCATGCTTCTCGATTAATCTATGACTGACAAGTGAAATCTAACTTTGCAGATGTTACCTGTCAAATGTCTTATGGACCATATATATGGACCTAAACATCCTGGGGTGCCCTCAGTAGGATAACCACACGTCCCGTTTTAGGCAGGACAGTCCTGATTTCAGACTTATGTCCCACCGCCCCTCTCTTGTCCCAGCAGGACGCCTGTGTGTCACACTTTGTCTACAACTTCTCAGAAGCATTCACTCAATTAAATACGTGTACAGAGCACCCACATAGAATGATCCCTCTAGGCTGGCAACTGATCATCATCTGCATCAAATTAAAACATTATGCATCCTGTGACCCATAGGATCAATGGGGGATGGTTGAAGTGGAGATAGGGAAGCAGAATCCTGTGTGATAAGAAAGTCCCAATGAGGTTGAAAGGGAAGTTCTGCAGGGCAGTGGTTAGGCCATCTATGCTATATGGATCAGAGTGCTGGGCAGTGAGGAAGAGCCACATCAACAGAATGCAAGTAGCCAAGATGTGAATGGTGAGGTACATGAGTGGAATGTCAAATGTTGATAGAATTAGGAATGGGTGTATTAGAGGGTAGTTTGGGAGTGGCGGATATCACTGAAGAAAATAGGTTGAGGTGGTATGGACACATAATGAGAAGAGGAGAGCAGGAGCTCGTTAGGTCCATTTCAGGAATGCAGGTGGTTGGAAGCACCCAGGGCAGGGGGAGGCCAAAGCAGATGTGGAACAGGTTGTCCATAAGGATATGGCAGTGTGTGGGGTGGAGGGTTAGAACCCACAGGCCCAACCCTGCCACAGGAAGGATAAGGGTGGATGATTATGATGCATCCTGTGCTGGATGGATACATTCAAGCTATAAGTTACAGTAGGTAAGAAGTTAAAAGTTTTATTCTTTGCTCTTCAGGAAAGCAGTCTCACCACCCTTACTTGGGGGCACTCATCAAAAGCCCCTGTCCCGCTTTGCTCTCTGGAAAATCTGGTCAATTTACCCTCAGTCCAGAGCATGTTCAGTGGACCCACAGACCAGACCATGCTGCAGTTGGGATGAGGATGTGATGATGATGTTGACTAAAAGTTACACTTCTGGGCATCATATTAGATTCAATATTTGCAAATCAAATAATGATGCACAGCTGCAGGATAAAAAAAAAACGTAAAAGAATTAGTTTTTTTTGGAAAAAATGTGATATTTTTGCAATGTCTTTTTGAACATCAAATTGTCAATGAAAAAAGCCCCCCCCCCCCCTTCCCCATAGTTTGAAATGTTTGTCAATCACATGCCTCTACCATCCCAACCCCAGGTTGGTTGTATATGCAGTATTTTGCTATTTGAGAAGGAAATAATTTCGTGTTAAGCGATTTTTTTTGTTTCATGTTTAAAGAAAAAAATGGGTGAAATTATGAGTACATAGTATTTTGTCTCGACCACAGTGTTATTTCAGTTATTTCATGTTAAGCGGGATTTCACTATATTTGCAATTTGCCCATTTTAATATGCGATTCTCATATTGGGAGCCTGAAGCACGACAGATTTACTGCAGAACGGGAATGGAGTGCAGAAATTAGGTGAAAAGCAGCTTGATAAGTTTTGGTTTTACTTCATCTTGTCTTTCAGATCATTTCTGAAGCCAGGGAATGATGCCATCATGCAATGATCTTGAATGAGATGCAATTTTCAGACTACAACATCTTGCAGAATGCAGAATTAAAAATCGATGATCCTGGGAAATACACTACCCTATCAAAAGTCATGGGACAACCCTTATTTGCATGAAAATGTGACATTCCTTTGCAACATCATAGGTGGCATTCCTCCAAGCACTATATAACAGAGTACACTATTACGAGATGATACTTCCATAAATGCCAAAAATATGTCTCAAAGAAAAGAGCTTTCAGACTTTCAAAGAGGTACAATTATCGGGTGCCATCTTGCAGGCAAAACTGTTAGGGGGACGTCAACCCTCCTAAACATCCCAAAATAGACCATTCACACGTAATTCGGGCCTGAAAGAGAAAGGCACCACAAGTGTTCCACCTAGGAGTGGAAGACCCAAGATCATGTCAGCTAGAGGCAAAAGAGCTCTTCATAAAATGATCCCTGCAAACCATCACACACTGCTTGATGAACTGACAAGATCATTCATAGAGTCAATGGGAACAACTGTGAGCACCCTGACTGTTTGCAGGGAACTGCATGCAATGGGTTTTAAAGGCAGGGTGGCAGCCCACAAGCCTCACATCAGCCCCAGCAACACAATGAGGAGATTGCAATGGTGCAAAGAGCGATCACATTGGACTCTGGATAAATGGTAAATGGTTGAATGGCATGATGAGTCCCACTACACCATCTGGCCATCAGATGGATGGGTTTGGATATGGCGAGCGTTACCTGCCAAGCTGTGTTGTGCCCACAGTGAATTTCAGAGGAGGGTCAGTGAAGGTGTGGGGGTTCTTCTAATGGTATGGGTTGCATGCAATCGTTTCTGTGGATGGACATCTAAATGCAGAGCATTACCAGGACATTCTGGACAATGCAGCACTCCCATCTCTCTAGCAGCACTTTGGCAATGGCCCTTTTCTGTTTTAGCACGGTAACGCACCTTGCCATAAAGCACGGGCTGCAGGCACACAGTTTGATGAAATGGGGGTTTGAAAACTTGACTGGCCTGCACAAAGTCCCAATCTGAACCCCATTGAACAACTGTCGGGACGTGTTGGAGTGTCAATTACACACTTGTGCAGAACGCTCAACATCTGTGACCAAACTGTCCAAGACACTTATACAGAATGCCATAAATTATCTGTTGCAGCATATCAAAACCTTGAGGACAGTATGCCACAGAGAGTAGACGCTTTGATAGCAGCAAAAGGTGAGTGTTTCCATTAAAGTGGTGGTGTCCCATGTCTTTTGATAGGGTAGCATAGATTTCCTGTCATGTTCATTCAGTGCTGGTGCAGGCTTTTGTGGGGATCTTTAGTAGGAAAAAGCGTTTTACATTTCCATAAGGCACACACTGGGCCAGTTTCTGGCAAATGCACCATTCCCACCTTACAACAGCCCTATATATAAATTTCCTGACATGTCCATGCAGTGCAGGTGCAGGCTTTTGGGGGACCTTTTGTAGGAAAAAAAATTTACATTTTCATAAGGGAAGCAGTCTCAGTAAATGCAGCAATGGGTTTCAGTGAATGTACCTAACCCACCTTGCACAGAACGCTTATGTGATCAGCCATGCTATACAATACAGCTCAGTGTTGAGCAATGGGATAGAACAACGGAAAATTCCCTTCAATTACAATGGTCATTACAGCCCCATCCACTGCATAATTCTAATGGAGACACTAACTCAGATTTGACGACTTTTGTGTATCAGCAGAATGTAGCAGTGGCCACTAGGCATTTCCCTGCACTACCCATGCTACTCTCTGTATGTCAAGTGACCATTTACATATTCTGGTGAGTTGTCATACAGGCCCCAGCACACTGCTTTGCCCTGGGACCCATAATGACGGCATTGATACCCAGTGTTCCAAAGTGTTCACACATGATTGTACTAGCTGGGGTTTTGTTGCTTAACTTTAGTGGTCAGATGACAACTGTTGTGTTCACCACTCCCCACTTAGGAACTAGTACAATAGAGATAGCCAGAGGGTGGGAAGCATAACAGAAAATGAGAGAATACAAACTGAGGTGGTAGTGGGCATGTGATGAAAAGAGAGGAGACCCTAATCCTGCTAGTTATGGGAATAAGGATTTGATAACATGATGATGATAGTTTTATGGCTACAGCCAGTGGCGGATCCCGGAATTTAGGGTTTAGCCATAGGCAGCGATTGGAAACGCAATTTTCATTTGTCAGTGTCAATGTCAACCCCAAAAACCTCCCTTGGATCCGCACCTGGCTACAGCAATTTTCCCATAAGAGCAGTGCCTGCTCTAGCACTTACGCTGCCCCAAACAAAAGAACAAATTGCTGCCCCATGAAGCAGCAGTCTGTTCTCACACCTACAGCCAAAATGGCGCCTCTAAATTTTAGCACCCCAGACAAATGCCTGGGTTGCCCCCCCCCCTTTGAGTGGGCATTGATAAGAGTATTTTCCTTTGCACCTAACAATATCACCAACTACAACAGTTTAAGTTGGTTTGTATCAGTGCTACTACAACAGTAAGTTTACACAAATCAGTGCCTGCTTAAAAATATTAAGACAAAATGACGTTTACTTACCATGATGAAGCATAAGCCTTTCATTTGTATTACAGCATCATGCTTTTGTTGGGACAATGCAGTTCCCTCAGCAGGTTGCCTTCAATTTCATCCAAGGGCTAAGTTTCACTTCACGTGGCCAGTATCCTTCTGATGCACAGACATCCTCCCATGCATGAGATGGTCCTGTAGCGACCCTTGGATGCCATCTACACAGCAACAACGTCCTATGCATTGTCCATTGCTGTTAACACACGCAGAAAGACATGCCATCAAGGGGCTGCATGTCGTCCATGGACAAATCTCATTTAAAGCCACCACGGAATTTGTAGTTCGTGGCATCAGGGATTGCACCTCAGCTGCTTCATGCAAGCCCTTGGACGATATAAGTTATCACCTTTGCAACCTGGAATTATAAATAAGATTCAATTAAGTTTATGGTAATGATATGTTTATGGTTCTTAAACGTCTTAAGACTAGCAGCATATACGTGGGAGCAGGTTGTAGGGGGTCCTAGTCGGAGATTTGGGAGGAGAATATGCAGAACTGAACCTGCCACAAGCAGGATAATGATATGAAGATGGTGAATTTTACTTAATAGTTGAAGAAATTAGTGTATGCAAGTCTGCTTCTGGTGGACATTGACAGTGGCTCTGGGAAGGCATATTGCACCAAATAACATGAGACACCTTGCAGTGTCTGTGGTCATACAATACCAGCTGTCTTTCTAAAACCTTTCACATGTACTTTACGTATAATCTCCTGGATATATTCTTAGACGCAAATAAATTACCTCCAGAATCAGTTAGACCCGCCTAGGCGGTGCTGTGGGTAGCCCGCTTGGTAACTGCATCCAGTGGCGGATCCAGGATCTTCGTCGGGGGGGGGGGGGGGGTTGAACCAAAGCTAGCATAGTATGCAAAAATAAGTTTATATGTTCATGGAGGGGGTTGCAATCCCAAAAACCACATCCTGGATCCGCGCGTGACTGCATCAGTGGTTCTAGGTTAGATGCTGGACAGAGATTGGTTCGTTTCTTTCGGGCGAGAAACATGCCCCAAGTGCACCTTCCTTCAAATGAGAAGTAGAACCGAGGTCCCATGTGGTGAATGATGTAGCAGCTTGTCCTCCTGGCGTCAGTGAAATGCCCCAACGAAGACCCACGATTAATTAATATAGGAGTTGCAGCCTTGGTGAGCAACTTGGTAGCTTATCTATCTCCCTTGTGTCCATTTAGAGGGACCCGAGTGGGTATACACCCCTGGCAAAGGCGGCAAAATGGTTAGGAGTTGCTACTTCCAGAAGCGCGAGCTCAATCCCGACAATGAATAATTAAATCCTGCAAGACAAATCGATGAACTTTGGGACCCAGAGTCACCCACGAAGGCTATTTAGACTTAAATAGAGGTGATCATCAGTTCTTTCTGTCAAATGATTATCCACGGTGAAGGTAAAGAAGAAACATCCGGCCCGTTATGGCTGCTTGGCCGACTCCGACACCCGTTGACTTAACTAACATTAGCACCAGCCTTTACAACGATATCAGTGCCGGCCGGAACAAAAGGGGACCCAGTGCAAATTTGCTTTGTGGCACCCGGCAGATGGATACTTAGAGTACCTAGGGACGATCTATACAACTAGCCCTCTAATTATCCATAATATTTCACAATTTTCAAACACGAGGCACGGAGCCCCGTGCGTTGACACCTCCTCGGGCCGACTCTACGCAATGTAGTTTCCTGACAATCAAATACAGTAAAATCATCATACCCTTATCCCACCTGTGACAGGTTCAGGTCTCCGGGTTAATTAATGCTTTGTTGGTTATAATATTGAATGGTGTCTGACCTATTGCACACCAACCATGTGGTTCCCACCTTATCAAACATTAACCGGAAATTACTGAAGAACAGAAATAATCGTCTTGCCTGGTATTTCTTCCTTCCAAGTCCAAATGTAGAAAATGCATCATCAAGGTATTGCTGCATAGACTTTCACTTAATATGAAGAATCACAAATGTTCTTAAGTCTTTGGGGCAATCACTTAGAGCAGGTCTGCGTTGATGTAGCGAAAGAGAGCAACCCCTTAACACAAATTTGTATAGGTAACGGTTTCCCAGTAAGGTACTGTAGTACCTTTCCTTCCAATACATTATAAAGAATGAGTACGCTAAAAACGGAAGTGTCAGCTATTTAGGATGTCCCAATATTATGAACCTTGAACTGTAATATTTGAGAGGAGTCTCGGAAGCGTACATCATGTGATTAACAGTCACCTTTCCCTTTGCCATTGGCATAAATGAAATTACTGCATGACAACAAATACTGTACATTTAATGAGGTTAGAATGAGATTGGTATGATACGTGGGGTAGGCCGGCATCCCCCCCCACAGACAACAAAGCCAATATTTCCTGCGGGTCTCGAGGATCTCGAGGTAATACAATTGTGTTAATTTGTGAAAGGATGCAAATTCTTGATTACTGTCTAACGCATATATTCGGACCACCTTATATGTGCCGCAGTGCCGGAATTAGATATTGAGAGGCCCTAGGCTATTAGAATTTTGAGGTCCTTTTAAAGCCCTTTTGAGGCTCTCTTCCTAAGTATTGAAGCCCGCCAAATGTTGAGGCCCTAGGCTTCAACCTACTAAGCCTAGAGATAAATCCGACACTGATGTGCCGTCGTCATCATCATACGCTTATCATGTCTGTGGCGGAGTTAGGGTCTGTGGGTTCTAGCCCTCCACTCCCGTCTATCTCCCACCACGGCTTCGCCCACCCCAAACACTGCCATGTCCTAATGGACAACCTGTTCCCATGTCTGTTTCAGTCTCCTCCTACCCCGTGTGCTACAGATCACCTGTATTCCTGGAATGCTCCTTACAAGCTCATCTTCCCTGGAAGGTCAACCTCATACAGTATATGCATCCGGGCTAATTCTGAAATGAGGGAAATTGGAAACATGTTGGAGCACGATCGGAAGACAACCGTGCCAACCGTAGTGTTATGCGTAATCAGTGGATTTATGCAGAATTTCAGCATGTAGATCAGTGATTCTCAACCACTGTGCCGCGAGGTCGGGTACCCATCTTGTCCCTCCGACTGGACACAAGGGCGATATATTAGGCAGTGTTTCCCCACAGCCGGTTGCCAACCAAAGCTGCAACTCCAATGCTATTTATCGTCTTTTTACTGTTCGTTTGGACATTCCACCGAAGACAGGAGGCGAGCTCCTGCACCTGGAAATTTCGGGCCTTTACCCGTTTCATAATAGAGAGGGTTCTTCCACGTGCAGATGCCATCGTACACCACACGGGCCTGCGGTTTTACTTCTCACCCGAAAGAAGGTGCACTCAGGGCTTCTCTCTCGCCCGAAAAAAAGCGAACCCACCTCGGTACAGTATTGAACCAAAAACTACTGACACAGTTACCGAGCGCCACCGAGGCAAGTTTTTGCATAGGGTTAGGTTACAACTTATATATTTTCTTTGGCGTTTGTGTGCCCCGAAATGTGTCGTTGTTAGTGTGCCGCCAAATTTTGAAATTAGTAAAAGTGTACCGTGGCGAAAAAAAGGTTGAGAATCACTGATGTAGATAGATGCAAACACAGTGGGAAAATTTACAAGAAGGATTCGTGTTTTTAAACACCGTTGAAAATTCAGATTGAGATCCAGCTATAGGTAACGTACGGTGACAACTCAATTTGTCACGTGTTCATTTGAAATCCAGTGATGGTTTTAGTTTTCCCAGCTTGTCCAACCACAATATCAACAGCCTGTCCTACTCTAACTGGAACTGGTAAAGGACGACTGAATTCGTCACGTGTTTATTATTCTTGAATTGGAAGCATAACATAATTTTGACTAAGTTGTCCAATTGAGTGTTTTTTTTTTTGTGTTATGATTCTAATCAAAGAATAATGAACACGTGACGAATTCAGCAAAGTTAGGGTAGGACAGGCTGTTGATATTGTGGTTGGACAAGCTGGGAAACCTAAAACCATCACTGGATTTCAAACCGCCACAACTCCCGTATTACTAGCACAGGGAGTGCGGGCAAAGTTATCAACTAACTAATATATACACCTCTGACTGCCATTATTTAAGGATTTCTCATCCTTGGGAAGAATCCAAATTATGAATCCTAAAACTACTATTTTTATAATACACCTTCAACACTGGTGTGTTTGACTATAAATATTGAAGTACATCCGACCCTGCCACAGGCGGGATAAGGAGATGACGATGCATTAAAGAATAATATTAAAGATCAGGAGGTACTCACCGGGACATCCGGCTGCAAGGACGGAGAGCGTTCCAGTGACAAAAGCTTGTGCCAACGGCTAATACAGTATATAAGTCACGTGATTATGAAACTAATACCGGTAATAACCAATCAAAATTATCCTTTTTGAATAATGCGTTAAATTTTTGACGGAAGAGGTTGACGGTCAGATCAGTAAAATTTTTAATTACTATTTTTATAATCACCAATAAAAAACTAAAAGGAACTAAAAATGCCTTGATTATGTCGTTCGAATAAAATATTTCTTGTTATGCTGAAATGTTTGCAGCTTTCTTACCGGAGTTGGACAATAATTTGAATTTCCCGTCAGTTTCGCCAGAATGGCGTCATCCCTAAGTGAAAAAAATCCACGACTTTCTTCAGTTTTCCAGCATCTGGTCTGCGGGTTCTGGCCCTCCACTCCCGTCTATCTCTTCACTAGATCCCCATCCACCCCACACACTGTCTCTGTACAACCAGCTCCCACGTCTGCTTTCGTGTTCCCTTGCCCTAAGGGCTTCCAGTAACCTGCATCTCTGTAATGGGGCCTAACCAGGCTCTTATCACATGCCCATACTACCTCAATCTACTATCTATACATTCATAATTTTGCCTGCTCTCGACACCCCATCTATTCCCATTTCCATCCGCATCCATTCCAAATCTCTAATCCATACAGCATAGCTGGCCTAACCACTGCCCTGTAGAATTTGTCCTTTAACTTTATTGGGGCCCTGCAATCATACAGAATTCCATCTACCATAGAGCGGCTTATTGCGTTGCACACCAGTTTTCGTCTGATCACTTAAATCACGCAGTGTAACCCCAGTTAGTAGTGACATGGGTGGCCGCTTTTGAAAACTGGGTCAGCATTAGACCTACGCAGTGGACGGAGCTCTAATGACCTTGTAATTCATGGGCCCTAAAACACCAATGAAACAAATCCATCTACCTTATATTGATCCTACAGGTCATATCCGAATCTATGTCTTCATTTCTTTGCACACTGATCCTAGGGTATTTGACATCCTTTGACCTTTGACTTAGAGTTTATTTTAAAGTTATCTTAAGGCATTTTCATAATTATTGAACTACACTGGAGATATTATGAAGTGGTTCTTTGACACCCACCATTGCTGTGGGCCAGGAAAAGCTGTTATCAAATTAAGACAATGGCGTCCCAGTTGTTTACAACATTCACAATGAATTTCTCTTTATTACTCGTATTTTGCAATTAACAGAGTACTGTATACAGTATATATATTATCAAAGGTACATTCAAATAGTTACATGATGTAATGATTTAAATTTATTACACAACTAACATGACTTTTAGTATAGTACTGCTATTAAGTTATCGAGATTTAAAAATCTATAATGACATTTTATTTAAATACTTCTGGCCCGACGTGTGTGGCTGTTACTTTTAGCCACGTGTGCACTGAAGGGTTAACAAGGGTCTCAGAGTTATGCGCGGGACATTTATTTCATCCATGTGAAAGTAAAACTGTCTTGAAATCCTCTCAAAATTCTCTTATTGAGTTCAATTTTGCAACGCAGACCAGGCACATAAATTCCTCTTCTAGGCTTCTTCCTCCTCCTCCCAAGAAATCCAAGCCTAAGGTGGGGTGCTTCTGGACTTGGAAGGACAATGTAGAAACATGAAAAGGAAGTAAAGAGGTTTGAAATCATCAGGAGAGACCGGAAGAAGAAATGATGAAGGAACACTCTTGAGCAAACTACTGGACGATGGAATACCATCACCTTTAGTTACAAGTCTTACTGCCTCTTAGTCCTCTGGTAACAGATCATCCTACAGACCTAAGAACCTCAGTAGCTTTCAGAATAAAAACTTAACACAAATGATACCAAATTCCTTTAATAATTTTACTAGATGGGCAGCAATTTAATACATTTTCCCCTTATTATATGAGGGAAAGGGAGGAAAGTAGAGAATTGGCTCTTGAGTTGTTAACAGTTCGTACAAATAGGACAAGAAGTCATTAAGGTATTCCGTCCTTCTCGGCCTATCTTAAAGCCATTAGGGATTTTGCAATTTCTCGTAACGTGGCCGTTTCGGGACGAAAGACGAGAAGTAAACAGCCTTCTCGTCCATCCCAGTCGTCTTCAATACAATAAGGACGCGAAAATTATAAATAAAAGTGAGAAAGGAGGGCGATTATTTGTGATTTTCTCGTCCTTATTTTATTGAAGACGACTGGGAAGGACGAGAAGGCTTTTTACTTCTCGTCTTTCATCCCGAAATGCCCACGTTACGAGAAATCGCAAAATCCCTATTCTAGTCGAAAAAAATACGAAAAAGAACGTTTGATGATGGTTGTGATATGCAAGCTAAAGTGCTTACTAACTAGTGACACAAAAAAGGACAGTGGTTGTTTGCAGTCCACGTGTTGATTTTACAGTTGTCAACCTGCCATAGTGTGCCAAAGCATAAGAAACCCACACTGAAATTTATAAATACAATTTATTGAAAGAGTGCAGGCCATGTGTGAGGGCGTGTAAAAACACAATTTATGCCATTATAAGGAAAATGTCACATATTTTTAATTATTTCCTTCCTAAGGAGGGACTCACTACAATGTAACTCAGGCAAGGCTCCGTAGGGTCACGTGGCGTAGACACTGAGTCACATCACCCTGTGACTTAACATGCGCAAAAACATACTATCGTGTGAGCCACAGAAATTTATGGTGAGTATGGTGAAAACTGTGATTCAATGTGCGGTGGATTGCCTGCTAGCAGAATTTCTCAGGGCTGCTACATTCTGCGCCTTGCCTTATGGCTGCTTGGCTTACTCCCCAACCCATGAAATTAATCCAGTAATACTGTAATAATAAACACCAGACTGACGATAAATACCGGTAAGCGTAGGGGTTACAGCTTTGGCCGGGGTCCCGATCAAAGTGTCCGGGGGTTCTTCCCGGGTTCCTTGGGTCTACCTCAAAGTGTCCGGCCAGACACTTTGAGGCAAATTTTGAGAACCTCAAATTGTGCACCATCTAGATCGCAATACAGATGCCCGAATTTGTCTTTTCTGCATAGCAGATATGCAACGTGAATCAAGGCGTAATTTATATGAAATGTTAGATTTTCCATCTCGTAGATCACTGGTTCTCAATTCTTTTGAAGCGAGGGAACACTAAACTTGACATTTTAATTGCCCAGAACGCTTTCAATTCAACATAAACTTTAAAGCAGCTTGTACACTTTCTACACTTGGTACTTACTACCACTTTATATAACAATAAAACGAACAACTATTTCATTTGCGTTTGCTGATTACATCCCATCCAAAAATTATTTTAAATTATATCGATTTTCTTCCAACGCCATATACCTTTACAATGATCTCTAATTTCGGTCTTTTGGTTCCCTGGCCCAAGAACAAGATACATATCAATTCTGTGAATGATTTCATGTAGCCACGAATATCCCGTTTGTATGAATCTCACTTTTCTAAACGCAGAAAAATCTCAATTCTGCTTTCCTTCTGCTTGGCCTCAACGTCACCACAGCAGCGTCACTAGGGAGTGCGGTCTGCAGCAGGTGACACCACTCCGATCATGACAAATGGGGGTGACACCAAAGCAGATGTGGCTTTTTTGGAAGAGGGGTGGCACCATGGCGTCACAGCACCAGGTGACGCAAACCCTATCGACGCCACTGCGTCACCACAGTCAAGTTGCAATTCTCTCATTACAAAAATAATGCTTATTCATAAAAATTCTTGTTTTTGGCAATAAATTTGCCCTAAAACACCAACGAACCAAAAAATCCTAACCAGGTAAAGTAGTAAACGGCCAGACACTGATGTAAAAGTAGACACTTTGAGGTATGTGTTAAATTACCTCAGTGTCCCCCAGACACATTGAGGTACCTGAAAGTGTCTGGCTGGACAATTTGACGACAGGACACTTTGAGGTGTGACACTGGCAACCACCTGCAGAAAACAACTGACCAACATATCAACCTTGTATTCATTCAGAGGGACAAGATGGGTACCCGACACTGCCATAGGCAGGAAAAAGGGTTAGGAGTTGAGTTGTTTACAAAATGATTTGATTGTAGTAGTTCTTCGACACCCTACATTACATAGGTATGAAAAGCTATTGAATAAAGACAATGGCGTCCCATTTGTTTACAATATTAACAATGAATTTCTCTTTATTACTCATATTTTGCAATTAAAAGAGTACTGTATATATATCATTTCATGAAATGAGCAGCATTATCAAAGGTACATTCTAATATTTACATGATGTAATAATTTAAATTTATTACACAACTAACATGACTTTTAGTATAGTACTGCTATTAAGTTATCGAGATTTAAAAATATATAATGACATTTTATTTATAGAGAGACAGAGGGAGAGAAATAAACGTTGCCATGGAACGGTCAGTATTTTCTTTCTTTGTTGCACAATCTAAATATTTACTACAAATATCTAATATATTAATCTCTTATTTTCCAAGTATTTAAAGAATAACAAAAAATTTCAAGATGAGTATAAAAAATTAGGAAGTCTGCTTGGTTGAAGAAGAAGACGACGACTTAAACAATAGTAACATCATTTGTGAAATAGTCATCATCAGGTTTCATTTAAAAAAAGTTTGCTTTTCATAATATACTGTATTTCTGATTAAAAATAAGCCAACACTAAATTTCACCTACTGACTTTTCATTCCTGCTAGTAGTAATCCATAATAACCTTTAAAAGATACATGCAACAAATGAAATTTGATTGAAGACAAATGTCGTCTGAAGGTATTACATGTAATTGCTTCATAGGAATTATCAGGTAGAGTCTGAAAGATAGAAACTATAAAAATATGTTCACATGCCCTAAAAACACAATTTTTAATTTGGCTACTGTTTAAATCTCTTATTTGCATAAGTCCAGTCAGCTATCAGCAAGAACACAGCAAGAAAAATGAACAAATGTACATTGTCCTTGGTTGGACTCTTGAAAATAGTCGTTTGTTGTTTTCCGATTACCACTGGAAGCATAAATCCCACATATTTTCGCACAACAAGCATTTCATTAGCTATAAGTGATTACATAATCATTGTCAGTTGTTAATTAATGGTAAACAGCAATATATATAATGCTATATAGATTAGAAATTGTGTTTTGATCATTTTACAATTCGTCTTTAAATATAACGCTCGATGACTTTTATTTTTACCTTCGACAGCCAAATGTGTACACCTTGAAGACCGTACATATTCATAGGTAGAATGTTGTTAGTTATAGAGTTGAAAGTCCATTTTGGGAAACTGAGGAATTCAACATCATCATTGGCACCCACTTCTTTAAAGTGCTATAAAATGGCGCACTGAACTCTGACACATGCAAATAACTAAAATAAAACATAATATTAAATTATTTACATACATGAGAGAGAGAGAGAGAGGAAAGAAAACCGCAATTGGGACACAGCACCCCTTCAACTGGGAAACAGTATAACGATAAAAAATTGTAAGCAATAGGAAGGACAGCACAAATGTAATCCAATTCACGGATTGTTGACATCACAGACGCCGTTTTGTGAGCTTGTTCATTTAATTTCGTGCTTCAAATTCGACATCATGAACAGAAAGTTTCACATTCACTAAGCGATAACCCGTCGTCTTTTCCTTGATTAGCACGATACAATGAATTACTAAATATATATCTTTATATATTTAGCATCATTTCACAAGGTACGAACTTTCTTTTTAGGTTTGCAAAACGATGGCTTCATAGTCACTTTTTTCCTTTTACATTGAACAAACTAACATGACGGATTTCTTGTTATTTTCTCAAATGAAATTATTAAAATCCATCACACGATCTTCGTTATAAGAAATTAAAATAATTGGTTAAAATACTTAAGATGCTAATATTCCACAGTGAACATTTGAAGATGTGACCTGCAAAGTCAAAGGTTGGTGATGATTAGATTTGTATATCACAATTGCACTCAGTGGCTTAGCGTGGGAGGGGGCCAAGGGGGCGGCACCCCTATGGTTACCACAATCTTGGACATCCCCTTTGCCCTTGAAGAGTGGTATTATCCAACTTTCACTCCATGTAAATGGCATTCTATCCCCATCAGCTAACCCACTGAAAAGTTTCCCTAGCAACCCAGTGCCTGTGCTTCCTATGCTATGCCACACTTCAATGGGGATTCCATCAGGGCCTACAGCTTTTCAGCCTTTCATTTTCCTAAGTGCCCTGGCTGCTTCTTCCTCTGTTACACAGTCCACCACCCCTGTCGATGCAGGATAGGTGACAAAGTCCTCCTCTCCCCCTGCAGCATTCAAGAAGTTTTGGAAGTACTCCTCCCACTTCCTCTTTACCTCTGATGGGGAAAACAAAACCCTACCCTCACTGTTATGGCTCAGAGTATGTCTGTAGCTGCCCTACCTCTAGCTTTGGCAAGCTTGAAGACTTCTCTCTCTCCTTCCTTTGTCCCTAACTGCTCATAGAGCGCCTCATACTTCTGGTGCTTGGCTTGGGCAATGATCCTCCTAGTGGTGGTCTTGACCTGCCTATATTACATCTTAGACTCTTGGTCCCCTAACTCCCACCACCTGTGGAAAGCATGAGCGGCGCGTTGGACACACCAGTTCTCGTCTGATCACTGAAGTTAAGTAACGCAAGCCCAGTTAGTACTGACATGGGTGGTCGCTCGGGAAAGCTGGGTACTGCTAATACCCAATAATCGTCGCATTAGTGTAGTGTCTGTGCAGTATATGCATTAGAACTATACAGTGGACGGGTCTCTAATGACCTCGTAGTTGACGGGACCTTAAACTCCAACAAACAACAAAAACAAACTGTGGAAAGCAGCCTTCTTTTGCTTGATGGCTGCTTCTACCTCCTCATTCCACTGGCCCCAACCAGCCATTTCCAAAAATTTAATTTTTATCAATAAATAAGATCATTATTAAGTTAATAAATGGTGTTACTACTTAGGTAGTTTAAGGTTAAGAAATTTGGCTCTGAAAAGAAATTCCAATCATGTATTGTTCATATTTAGCTCTTTTGACTGATGCGTTCACTGACCACTAGTCTAAAAGACCACTGGTGTGTCCGTAAGTTAGGGGGCGCCAATTTTTGCCTTGTCCCGGGCGCAAGCAACCCACGCTACGACACTGATTGCACTGCAAATTTATGTACTGCATTTCAACAGGCAGCAGTAATGATAAGTCGTAATTATATTTTATTACCAGAATTATCTTGTGGAAGTTGATTTGTTGGTCGTAGTAGGGCAGCATCTTTACTCTTTCCAACATTTATAGGGTCTGGCATCATTGGATCTGAAATGCGACAAGCATCTACTGAAAAATTTCCAATAAATTGATTTATTTCAACATTATTTTCAAATACAATACCTTCACTACCTTCGTCTAGTGTAGGAAAGGGATTCGCAATTTGGAAACTGTCTTTACTGTCTTGTATATGATCTAATAATGTAAAAATAATCTCAAAAATAAAGTCAAATGAATAACGTTTTCATATATCAAGAGTTAAAGAGCTCTAAAGCACATCGGGGAACAGTGACAATTCTAAACTATCTCACATTCTGTAACCGTTGTTTTCGGTATTTTTGGATGCGACCGGAAATATTTAAAAACAAAGCACTTCGTGGACTGGTAAAAAGGGGGGAAAGAATGGGCCCTGGGCGCATTGAAACCAGTTACTGGTCCGTGTCATATAACATATTTCGCGCTTCATCACACAGATGGCAGTACGATGACCAAATGAGAACACAACGGCGCTTTTATTAAGAGAGTTGTAGTTCGAACGTCAATGACAACGATAGGCTTAATTAAAACGAATATTTTAGGCCTATTTGCGATTAAATGATCAATAAAAATATAATTTTGGTAGATGAAATAAAGCGATGAGTTAGTGATGATTATTTATTTTCAGTTCTATATTTTAATAATGTAATAATACCTTTAGTTTCAAAGTTTATTTTTTCGGTAGTAGCTGATGGTGGCAATATAGGACTAGGTATTTCTATAAATAAATAAATAAAAACATCATGATTAATAACAGTGTTTGTGAATGCAAATATTCAATAGCATTTCAAAACAGTCACGAAATAAAATGTTATAAATGCCACATTTTCTTTAACTGACAGGCGAGATAAAGTAATCCATCAAATATAATTATCCTAATACAATTTTCAGATAATACATCTATCAAATCATACCAGGAAAACCTCTGTCATGAAAGTAAATAAATTCACTCCATGAGGATGACAACGAAGAGATAGTTTCATGTAGGGCCTACTGTAGGTCAAGATGGAAAACTTTCATGATGTAATTTACTAATTGATCAAATAAAGCAAAGCAACGCTCTTGACCCCTCCAAATTACAACTGTAGGAGATAACACAATTCGCAAATAACTAACCTCCTCAAATGAAACAATAATATGGTAAAGCGTAAAAATGAAGTCTACTTATTAATACAGTACGTAACAATTGGAGAAAAATATTTTCAGGAAGAAATAATGGTCAATGGATTCGCCATGAGATTCAATTTCATTCATTTAATTAATCTAAGCAATTATATTAAATGGAGATGGCTCTACTTTGCAAAAAAAAATCATTCAACTTCTGTTTTTCTTTCTGTCCCTACATATATCAAATTATATAATAGACAGAATACATGACATATAAACTAAATTAACTATATCATATTGCACAGCAAAGAAAAGCAAAATCTAATTATTTGCAATTTAATTTCCCCTTAGTTGCTTGGCAATAATATTAATTGGACTCAACCAGCAAGTTTACATAGCTATAGTGTAACCCAGTCAAGCAATAAAAAAACTCCACTAGAAATGGTACAACTCCTGTTTCGGGTTCAAGTATTAGTAAGTGGTAGTCTAAGAGGTTAGCCTATTTGACACTCATACAACCATGTCAGGACAACGTAATTCCTCCTAATTTGAACTTGGATGTGATCTAAGATAGGTATGACAGAAAAAGTAGCTATAAGACTCAGAAAATAACACTCGAAACATGTGAAACAGAGACATATTTTGAACAGTTGCAGTTCCCAAACGGTCCTAAACAACCTTATAGTGAGGGGGTGAGAAAAGTCACATTGAATGCATTGAATCGATTTCTTGAAGATTGGTACAGAGTGACGACTAGGAAAGCGCTCTTCATTGCATTGATTGCAATTGAAAATCAAAACCTGAAGTTGGTTAAAATCCAAAACATTATTTCTGTAATCAGTTTTCCTTGGGTACAGCAAGTACCACAGTGCTCATTAAAATATTTTTTTTTTAAAAAATTATCACTTTCTTCCAGCAAAACAAAGGAGGAAGAAAAAGAAACAACTTATCCCACCAGCTGTTGGCATGAATAAATAGCATCATCAAAAGCATCACCATCACCCTATTCTGTGCCTGAAATTGAAAAGTAATGATGTTTCATGAAGGAGCTTATTAAAAATAATATTTAATATATGTAAATGATATGTAATGTATCCATGACCTAATTCTTGTGTAATCAAAATTTCGGTTAACTTTCTTTCTGGTAATACTATGAAATCGTTTTTTAAAAAGACAATATCATTTTGCACAATTCCACTGCTGTCTAGTATTAAGAATTCGTACTGTAAGGTAATAAAAATCTTAAAAAACGGTCCTTATGAAGAAGAAAACAAGTTTCAGAGCCTATTTTTACCACCCTACTCGTTAACAAGGGTGTCAGAGGTATGCAATTTTGAACGGGACGTTTACTTCATCTATGCGAGAGTAAAACTGTCCTGAAATCCTCTCAAAATTCTCTATTGAGTTCAATTTTAGTACCGCAGACCGGGTACATAAATTCCCTTTCTAGGCTTCTTCATCCAAGCCTAAGGTGGGGTGCTTCTGGACTCGGAAGGACAATGTAGAAACATAAAAAGGAAGTAAAGGGGTTTGAAATCATCAGGGGAGACCGGAAGAAGAAATGATGGAGGAAAACTCTTGAGCATACTACTGTGCGATTACTGGTAGCCGGCCGAAAACCATAATCTTTAGTTACATGTCTTACTACCTCTTAGCCCTCTGCTAACAGATCATCCTACTGGCCTATGTAGCTTTCAGATATAAAAACTTAACACAAATGTTACCAAATTCCTTTAACTATTTTACTGGATGTGCAGATTTTCCTCTTAATTTATGAGGGGAAGGGGAGGAAAGTAGCGAATAGGCTCTTCGGTTATTAACAGATGTCGAAGGCAATATTTCGTACCCATAGATCAAGAAGTCATTAAGGTATCCCGCCCTTCCCTTAGCTTCCGGTTTAATTAAGCAGTCCCGTAACGAGGGTATGAAGCACTTGTGGCAAGTGAGTAACTTCCGCCTCCACGTAACCCAATAATGACAAAAGAAAAATTAAAAATTTTAATGTAATAAATTAAATTTTACTAAATGCATAATGATAGTCGGTGTTGAAACATGTTCAACTCCCAACTGGGTCGGCATCCTTTGTTTTGCGCCCCAAAATCAGTTACGCCTACGGCAGGCGCCTTTTTTTCCATGCCCTCGTTACGGCACTGTGTACCAGTCCCGATTGAACACATGAAGAGAAGCAACTGTCCCACTGATCATTATCATCATCACATCCATATCCCGCATGTGGCAGGGTCGGGTCTGTAGGTTCTAGCCCTCCACTCTCGTCTATGTCCCACCAGGTCCCCGTCCATCCCACATACTGTACCACCATATCTCTACGGACAACCTGCTCCCACGTCTGCTTCGGTCTCCCCCTGCCCCGGGAATGGATGTAATGAACTCCTCCTCCCCTCTCATCATTACATGTCCATACCACCTCAACCTATTCTCCCTCATTTTTGCGGTGAGCCGGTAATGTCCACCACCCCAGGCTACCTCTAATATACCCATTCCTAATTCTATCAGCTCTCGACACTTTACTAATGTACGACAGCATTCAATTGACGTGGCTCTTTCTCACTGCTAAACACTCTGACCCATGTAACATAGCTGACCTCACCACTGCCCTTTAAAACTTCCCTTTCAACTTGATTGGGACCCTCATATAGAGAACTCCGCTTGCCTGTGTCACTATCCCACAACTGTGCCACTATTCATCATCTTCTTACCCTTCTCTCGCCTGAGGCAGGGTCGGGTCTGCGGGTTCTAATCCTCTACTCCCGTCTGTTCCCTACTAAGTCTCCCTTCACCCCGCACGCCTCCATGTCCCTTTGCACCACCTGCTCCCACGTCCTTTTTGGTCTTCCTCTATCTCTGGTGCCCCCAATTACCTGCAGTCCCACAATGGATCTATTGTAGACTTTAATTAAATAATATTTCTGATTTTAATCCATGAAATAAACGAATTTGCTGTATCCAAAATGAAAATGATAAGAATTTATATAAAAAGAAATAAAGGATCGGATTTTAGAAACAATACAGTAATTTCTGTGTCGATAACGAGGTCCCAAAATGGCTTCATCTCCAATAAACTCCATGTCTGCTACATGTACTCTAATTGGTATTTACTGTTATTATTGTATCTATAATAAATTACCATCGTCTAAGAAATATGTAAGGAGGAGAGGAATAAATCCTAAGCAAATATTTCTAAATGAGCTGAAATGTTAGGTTATTGAAAACCTCTGTTGTCAAGCAGTGAGATTAATGAAGTTTCCAACTCATATAGGTATGATGCTCTTTCAGCAGGTAGTCTGGTAAAAACCCTGTTTTTTATTATTAGAAAGAGTTACTGTCTCAAGTTTTATTAGTGAAATAGTATTTTTAATTATAATTCATCAGATTGTTAAAATTTGTCTCTTTCTCATGTCAGATAAGTAAATCAGTTAATTCAATTCATACGCTATAAGGTGTCTGCTTCCATAGTTTATACATCGTCTAATAATCATGACCCAGCTGTGAGCATCTTTCCTCTCTCTCTCTCTCTCTTGTTATTATGTCTTTGGATAAAAACATATTGCACGTTATCAGAATTATCAAGTTCATCATTACTAAGTTATTTTAATAGAATATCAAGCAAATATGGCTGCTTGAAATATATCTGATAACAGTGGTGAAGAAGAAGAAGAAAAAATCAAATTTCTCTCTCGCCTCAATCCTCTCTCTGTTTCTCTCACTCTGTTATTGAATTTTAAGTCAAATTTCCTTTCATCCTTAAAGCAACCTTTAAATTTTCAAATATGAACTTTATTTTTTTTACAGGACTAGTGGAAAACTTGAGAGAGATTTAGCACCACAAAAAGGGCATTCTGACAGACACCATCTTAACCATCTGTTACCATATTGAATAAAGTTATGAAAATCCATTCTAGTGACCCATAAATTGTAAAAGATATTATATAAAAAAAATATATGACAATTTTTTAAGATCAAAGTACCTCCTTCTCCCCTTCTTTTACACCTTAATTCTTCAACTACTTATATATGGGAGAGTTTCCTCTACTTTCCCTTTCAATTTCAAGATGATGGAAAATGAATAAAAATTTATGAGGACCCCCCCCTCTTCCCAAGAGCTCAAAATTTCAAGACAGAAATTAATACGTTAAATACATTAAAAAGAAAATTATGTTGCTAACCATGAAGACAAATAAAGAAGTGAGACAAAGAAACTATTAAAAGATTTAAGAGAAAAGTTTCAAAAATAAATGAAATAGACTATCAGAGTAAAGGAGGGAAAAATAGGGAATAGAAAAATCCATTAAAGCGAAAGAAAACGATATAAAAAAGCTTTGCGGAAATAAGTGCCACATACTAGATGGAATATTTTCCTGTTATGCTCTAAATATCCATTTACCTAAAATGCATTTGGTGGTATTTTAACACCTTAACCTCTTAGAAAAAAGACATAAACAGTCATGAAGGAGTAGATAACATCTTAAATATCTGTAGACTGCACAGCATAGATTTACTGAGCAAAGACGACTCTGTCTAACGATGTACATCCAGACTTTTTGCATGGCTCCAGCCTAAATATGACCAATCACCACCACCATCACCTCCTCTTCCAACACACAACCAACCACATCTCTAACATCTTCACATCCTCTACCAGAAATCTTTTTTTTAAACGCACGTCCACACAGTGTTTACTTTTATTGCAAACGGTCAACCAAATACTGATTCTCATACATAAGCATGAATCCAATGGTTGTGTTTGAAGACTCAAATATATAAGTTCCTCTCTTCTTTCTTCTCCCCCCCTCTCTCTCTCTTCCCCTCTCCTTTTACCCCAACAAAAACTTCAATTTCATAAGCAGTCAATTTTTTGTACTTCATTGAATAGCTTGGAAGTGTTTATGGCACTAAATCAAAAATTTAGCCTTCCATTAAATCAAATATATAAGGGCACAGTTCTGAGAAAAAGAGGAGACCCCTCTGTCTGTCAATAACAACAACAACAGCAACCCTTTCATTCCTCCTCTCACGTTTCTTTTACAGTACACATTTGAATTACAAGATGAATTTCTATTTTATACTCTAAAGGTGATCGAATTACATCTCATTCTAGATTCACTGAAGGATTCTTCAGACACGAAATTATCTCTGTATGATTTATATTTTGTATAATGTATTAGTTTGTAGAGCAGAAGGTTCCTTACTGTTAAAAATCTTGAAACTAAAGAAAGTTAGATATTTTTGAGACTGCAGTCAACAACGCTACATGACTAGCAATTAGGCAAATGAAATAAAAACAATTCAATTAACTTTGGCTTTCAAGGCCCTTTTACAACATTTCAATATAATTAGCAAGGACCTCAATCACAGACATGTTTTCAGAAAGAGAGATAAAGAGGTAAGTAACATTGAAAGCTACTTTTCGTGAGAAATGCAGTTGATTTCTAATATATATATATATCGGAATCTAAAATGAGACCTTTTTATTAACCTTGTAAGAAAACTGTATCGTGAATGTGTCACTCTTGAATATGTCAGTCACCACTCTTTACCAATCAAAGAAAAGCACTGCAGGATGCTCATTTATCCAATTTCTACACTAACTACATCAATTTTCCTATGTCCCTCTAAGTGATCTATAATTTCAGTAGACTATTGAATGCAATAAGAATTCACATTACTGTTCCTTGTATACTTCAAATGCTTGGGATATAAATAAAATAGAAATTATATACATGCAAAGGGGCAGTATAAGGTAAATGTAATCTTACCATACAAATTGATAGAGCCATCTGTTTCACCCAAGAAATTCCTTGCAATGCATCTATACATTCGAAAGTCTTTAGTTTCAAGATTTCGTATCGTTAGTTTCATAAAAACGACGTAAACATCATCTATAAGCAACGTTTCATATTTCTCTCCAGCTGTAATCATGTCGCCATCCTCAGTTGTCCAATAATTGATAGATTTTGGAAATGCCTCTGTGTTACATTCCAGAGTTACTTCTCCACCAAGATAACCACCAACAAGTTGGTTTGGTATCCAAGTATAAGGAGGAACTACAAAGAAATAAATACAAACTAATTACACTTTGACATTTTGTGAAATAAAAGAGAGATCCGAACTACTCTTTTTCTCTCTCTCTCATCTCTTTGTGGCTCTCATTCTCTGGCTTCTTGGTTTAATGACAACCTAACATTTTGCATAGCTAACGAAATTAAATAACAGCGGCAGCAATCAAGTTTCAGATTTCGTGTATGTATATCCAGGGTAAGAAAATTGTAAACTCAAAATGTATACTGTACAAAACAGAAATGAAGTCAGAAGCAGAGTGGAGATGGAGAGAGAGAGATATATACATATATAAAATTACAGATGAAGAGTTAGTCTGATATACTAATGTATTTATTATAAAAGCATCATATTACTGCTTTTTTAATATAATTCGAACGCTTTCCTTTTATTACAATGAACCAAAAAAAAAAAAGAAGTATTGGAGCTTTAACGCATTGTATTTGTGCTTCAAGTGTTAGTGACTTTTAAAAGGCAAACAGCGCGGAAAATTTTTAATGGATTTTTAATGTCACTGAAAGGCAGAAGTGTTATCCAAATTAAACATACAGATCTACTTATAATTTCTCTTCTGACAACGAATAGTTGAATGAGATGCATTCAAATATTTATCGTAACTTCCACATTCATTTCTTTGCACATTATCCCGTCCCTTATCCATAAAATAATTCTCTCTCTCTCTCGCTCTCCAAAACAAGATTAATAATTAATCCAAAGATACTATCAAAAGTCTCGAGATATACTTCGACAACAGGAAGGAAAATAAAAACAATGCAGCAGTAGATGAAGAAAGAAAAAAAAACGAGCATTATTATACCATTAACCCATTAACATTCAATTATTTTTATACAGTGAATCTTTTATAACCTTTACTGTTTTCTAAGACAAAGACTTTAATAAAGGCTCTTTAAATCCCATTGCAAATCGGGATAGAAATGAAATCACAAGCGACAAAATGGATTGACTGTATACCATACTATTTAAAAGTGTATTCATTTCAGTTGTCAATATGATGCAAATAACTAATTTTAGACGCAGTAGCAAATTTATTTAAATAACATTTACAATTGAGATAAATTTGCATTTGGGAGTTCTCTTCATGTCTCTAAAGAGTGTGCATCTGAAGTCAAGGATTGCAATTCTGCTATGTTATCTAGAAAAGAAAATAGTAAGAGGAATCCAGTTAAATACTAAATTTGAGTTAACAACAACGGGGAGTCTGTGTAATCCACATATAATTAACTGATTCTAAGATTCATTTTGCCGAATCTAGATGCAACATTAAGCACACATAATTTCAAAATAATGTAATTCAACATGGGGATTCTTGTCTGGTGGTATCTCTGGCATGCATGTGATCTCAAGTTCAAATCCGCATTTGTGGAGGAGCGGCCAATTGCGTTGGGAACACCAGAAGTTAAGCAGCGCAGCCCCAGCTAGTACTGACATTGGTGGTCGCTTGGGAAAACTGGGTACTGCTAAGACCCAAAAATCGTCGCATTAGTATAGCGTCTGTGCAGTCTCTGCATAACAACTATACTGTGGACGGGGCTCTAATGACCTTGTAGTTGAAGGGCTCTAAAACACCAACAAACAACAACAACAATCCATTTGTGGAGAAGACGCGATATCTTTCTTGGACACTTCATAGGACTGAAGTCTGTTGCGTCCTAATCCCGATTAAAATAGTATTAAATAAGTGCGGCCAAGTTGCGTTGGACACACCAGTTCTCGTGAGATCACTGAAGTTAAGCAATGCAAACCCACGTTAGTACCAACAGGTGAAAATTGGGTGCTGCAAATTTTCCCCTCTCCTACGTCCTTTACACCTACCTCCTCCTCACCCGCGAGCAGCCTCCTGAAACTTCGGCCTGCTATGGCTGCTTGGCTTACTCCCCAACCCGTTAGTGTGTAAGAAACTAAGAAAATAAAATTAAATACCTATACAGCATCTCTGAATTTAAATACCAACAAATTCGAGGAATAATATAGTGTATTTGGGCCTTATTTCAGGAGCGGATCCAGAAGGGGGACAACGCAGTAATTGCTCCCTCCTCAGTGCCTCAATGGGGCGGAACATTGAAGAGGCATTTTTGCACTGTTATCCCCATTTCTATACTGCCAGTCCAACAGATGCAGTCCAATCTGTAGTTGGTTAAACCACTGAAGATAGGACATTGTCTGAAGGGCATGAGAGGACCTATTGTAATTGCTAGCTAGATTTATACTGACGGATTCTGAATATTTAAAAATATTTGGAACGCACTTTTGTTAAGTGCTCTCCTCCTGATTCGCCACTGTCAGCCTTACTTGGAGGTAAGATAACTACAGTATATTGTTCAAATGCATTCTCTATATACAAAAAGCGCGCAATTGCTGCTACTGTCAAATGTCAACATTATCAGTTAAGACGTCTAAAAAACCAGACCTAACCATTGGTGGTTCGTAAGCAAGAAACATCTTAAGAAAAAGCAGATTCAAATTTTAATTCTGTGATTAATGAAGACTTCAGAAAGAAATGAATAACAGGACAAGAAAGTGCAGTGTATGTATATACCCATTGATGAAATTGTGACGGAGGCAACTTACTGCGGCCTTAATGAGCACCAAGAGAAAATGCTTATGCGTAACCTGCTAAAGCCGTCACACAAGCTAGGACTTTTCAGTTTTTCTTAAACGACAAGTAATGTCAAATAATATTATTTTAATATGTTACTCTCTCCCAAATGTCTTCCTGGCTCTCTGTGATCATTATTCAGACGATTGACACACATAAGGGTTGGTGTAATTGCATATTAATTCCAACCATGTATCTGGTGTTGTTAATTGAAATTTTTAAGTTAATTATTTTGTGCTTTACGAAAACGTCTACTACCATTAATTTTCTTATGGATTTCATTGAAGCTGAAATGAAGACAGACTTCCTTTCTATGTCTGTCTATCTATGTATGCTCGTATATACTTTCATTATTGAAAGAAATAATTAGCAAGAGAGTTAATAGCACATCTACATTTCACTTTCATTTAGTATGCAAATACGATGAATAAACCACCGTAAGGTTTCTATCTACTTGGTAATAGACAAGACAGAAAATGGAGTGCACATAAAGTGCATATCTATAGGCATTACAACGTACCCAGATGGGACAATACACCAAATATCCTTTTATCTGCCCTTTAAGCTATCCTTCTTACAAATAAATGCGAAACAGAAACTTACTTGATATGTTGACTTTTTTAAACTTGTGATCCATCAAGAGCTTGAAAATTATCAGCTCTGAACCACCGTATAAAAGCACAGGTCCTTTATGTACACAATGCTATAAAGGTCCTTTAGACAACTGATGCGATATCTCTTATTTCTATTTGTCAATGATTATGGAGTGTGTTCTCCAATTCAGTGCTAAATGTTAACCGGTTTGAAATGCGTATCTCATTTCCATCACCTAACCCTTCAACATTTTATATTAAAAATTGCACTTTTAACAGTTGAAGCACAGTTATCGTACTAAACACAAATATATTGCTCTACTCTAAAGGCAGTTGAAGAAAAAAATGTTGACATTTAAAATTGTGACATTAATCAGAAGTCATGCGTTTGTTCAACACCACACTGAAATTGAAATTCAAATATTGGTATCAACTTACCAAGGAAAGGCTCAGACGTCGATTTTTCAAGGCTCGGAGCAAGGTCCCCCGGCATTCAGATGGGCCCCCACAGAAAATTTTATAGCAGAATTTTTTTTTTGCAAAGATTTTAGGGATCTCCTACTAATATTGTTTTTTTGCTCAAGGCTTTGCAAAACTGCAGCTCTGAGCTTACCAGTAATCATTAGACATGATATTTTTCCTCTTTCCTGACATGACATGCAAATGTATGCAACAAAATCGCATGACTACATCCGAAAAAAAAAGTATTGCTATAACCATAACAGATATTGCGTATAATTAAAAAAAGTTGCAAAAATGATATGAGGATCACGACTGTGATGTGTTGAATGAAGTTTATAAAATGTTTGTGACAATTTATAACGTTAAGTATGTCCTCACCATGATTATATATATAGCTGTACATCTACTTACATAATCCAATGTGTAATAGTTGCTCGATTTCTCACTCAAGCATATACTTTTCGCCATTCCATAAAACCAGCCTATCTGAGAACTAATTAACAAGTATTGCTCATAAACGTTATGTTGATCTGCACATCCCATATACTAGATTAAAGTAGAGGTTGTGATCAGCTTTTAGACATTGAACAAATTGAGGAAGTAGACGAAGAGAAAACGACCAATGCCTAAAACTATATTGCACACATATCTATGAGGCCCATATACACGAAACTTTGTAGTCTACTTATTTATATAATAATAATAATAATAATAACAGCAACCACCAAGCAATTATTTTGATGGCAGAAAATGTGACCATGTCACGTTACTCATTGGAGAAACTAAATCGTTGCTATCCTAATAGATTAATACACATTTCCAAGGCTAGATATAGACGAAAACTGCAGTCAAGTTTTATGATCCTTTTGATTAGGTTCGACGTTGAACATATGAATATTAAATCAGCCAACCATCTCAATAACAAGAACTGCTGCATATGCAATTGTGCTGACATTGAAAGATATCTTTGTGTATTGCTGCAGCATGAATTAAACATATTTTATAATTATATTTGTGCATATTGTATGATGATGATTGACTTGGGCAGACATTTTTGCAATATATTAAAATAAATTTCTCTCTCTATGACTTTATTCTTGATGTTGAACTCCTAGATAGTAGAGTATTTATCAGATTTAGTTGAAGCCTTCCTTTAATCTATACATGATGTATTTGAATTGAGTTATCATTTCATCTTGAAAAAAGAAATAAACAGTGATTTCAGTGTCTTATATTTGTGATAGATGCATGCTTGAGTTACATTTGTGTTTGTGTTAATCACGACACAGTCGAAAATAGTAATGAATAACAGATAAAAGAGGAAAATTTACACTCCTGCTCTTAACTAAGATTTCTCTTATGATCCAAGTAGGAAACAATTTATGCTTGCAATACATCTTGCAACCAATGATTTATACAGCAGTCTATTTTGTTTCCGAGCACGATCACTTTATGTTAACACTACGCAGAGCCAATCAATATTATTTTTCCAGAAGAAGAAGAAGAAAAAGATAAAGAAAAAAAAGGACTACTTGACATTTATACAATGGATGTCGGATAGTTCTCAACCCAGTCAAAAAAATTGCAAAATCAACCTATTGTTGCCACATAAACTATTTTCAAACTGCGACTTCTTCCATGATATTCAATAGGAAATATTATTATTACATTTGCCATTCTAACTGCTATCCATAACTTAATTATTATCCAAGGTTTGTATCAGATGATAGAGTTTAATAATTGAGCTTCCTGTTTAGCAAACGAATTGTATTTTTTTGGCAAAATAATATTCAATAACTCTTTGAGATATTTTTACTTCTGTACGTGCAGGACTAAAAATATAAATAACCATCCTACTGGAAGCAATTTTCATTCGACTTATATACAAAAGACAAATGCAATTATTGACTTGCGGAAGTTTCTTAAGAAGATATATATTAACAATGTTTGCTCTAACACATCACTGAATTATGTAACTCGAGTCTATTAATCTTATATATATATCGATGCAATGATTTAATATCTCCTTTTATATAAGGTCGGATTTTCTGGGGGTATTAGCGTAAGACCCCAACAATGCAGACATTTTGAATAAATGACGCTGACATCAAAAGTATATAATGTCTACAACGGATATAAAATTCAATCTTTTTATAAGTGGATTCGGTGGTGAGTTCTATATCCAAATATTTTATTTAGAAATGAAATTCATCGACATTTTCACTCGATATGTGAATTTTGATCTTGAATATTGATGAATAACTTACATCTTAACTAAATTTTAAGCATTCCATCAGAAGAAGAAGAAGAAGAAGAAGAAAGGAATTATATCAAAAATAAAATACAAAACAGGAGTTTCGAGGGGTAATAAAAATGGGAACTATTTCAAACTGCTCCTAATCCGTTTTCTTCCTATGGCAGGGTTGGATGTCCAGTTGTTTTGTTGCTGTTTAACAGTCCTTCAACTACAAGGTCATTAGAGCCCCGTCCACTGCATAGTTCTAATGCAGAGGCAGCCCAGACACTACGCTAATGCGTCGATTTTAGGGTATTAGCGGTACCCAGTTTTCCCAAGCGGCCACTCATGTTAGCACTAGCTCAGTAGCTGGGGCTACGTTGCCTAATCAGAAGAGAACAGGTGTCCAACACACTACAGTGGCTCCCTTGAATGTCCATGGTTATCTCATTGGTGCACAGAGGCGAATCTTTTGGACGGTGTTTTTTTTTGCAGCCTAGTGTTCAATGGGGCACTCAACTGCTTGGGATGAACTCCTATACTTAAGAATCTACACGTGTAGAAAGGCAGAGAGCGGCGAATTGCGTTGGACACACCAGTTCTCGTCTGATCACCGAAGTTAAGCAGCGCAAGCCCAGCTAGTACTGACATTGGTGGTCGCTTGGGAAAACTGGGTACTGCTAAGACCCAAAAATCGTCGCATTAGTGTAGTGTCTGTGCAGTCTCTGCATCACAACTATGCTGTGGACGGGGCTCTAATGACCTTTGTAGTTGAAGGGCCCTAAAACACCAACAAACAAACTTTTACGAGCAATTGGTACCATACACACCAGAGCTTTACATCCGACCCGACAAAAGGTGCACTGGGGGCCTTTCTCTCTCGTTCAGAAGAAGCTAAAGCATTTCGATCTTGTATGGAACCTAGAACCACTGGGGAACTATAGTCGAGCACGCTACCACACCTACGGAGGAGGGTCCTCTTTAGGAATGTTATATTATACATTTTTGATAGAGGCAGCACGAGGGAAGAGGAGAAAAGAATTGAAATTAAGGGCTCAAATTAAGCAAATTATTTCACATCTGCTGCCTTTATGGTGAAAATATTGTGGATAACATAATTTGTCTACCACTCATTTCATAAAGGAAGTTGTTTGTGCCAAAATGTTGAAGAATGTATGGCATCAGAAAAGGTGCCACTGACTATAGCCTGCAGTTGTTATGTTTCTTCAGATGTCTTGTAAATTAAATTAATTGTTTACCATCACAACCTTCCTAATGTCTAGGATTAAATAAAAGTACACGACAATGGTATAATTCCAAGGAAAAAGAAATTTGTAGCTACTTTGTGAGCAATTCTGACCAATGGATGCGTTTGATTATTACTGACCTCTTTAAATGTTTATTCATTACAAGAGTTCCCTGACCGACAATCTGAGGTTCAAAGACAAACAGCGATGTCTTTAAATGAAGAAGTGCAATGGAATTCGGGTTGCCATTAGATTCTAAGTAATTGTTGTAATGGCCTAGTGCCATCATGATATAACCATTTGTGATGACCACGGGAGCATGTATTGAAAGGAACATATACATAAAGGGATATATAGCTTGACCGCCTCAATTAAAACTCACATTTACTTGTTAAGGGGGGAGATATTGAGAAATCTTGTAGCAATTTACTGCGAAACTGAACTCATCTTGGAAATTAGAAACTGGCATCCCATTTATTGCATCTCTGTTGATATACAGCACATGTATAGGCAGAATAACAGTAGAGCGCACAAGAGAGAGAGAGAGAGAGTGCATCGGTTCTCCAAAGTGTCTCTGGATCCCAACAGTCTCTAATAGTTTCATGCAAAAGGTTTTGCCCTTTACGTGATAATTACAAAATAAATACCACTGCAGCATATGGAAATGTTAAGGGAAACGGGTGGATGACCACAATCATTGGGGATATCGTGCCACACGCAACAGGGGCTAAAGTCAGGCATAAATAAGACTACTTCCTGTAACGCACTTTGTTTTTCAAGGGATGGTGGAAAAATGGACACGGCAGAGGGGGAAATACAGTGATGGATAGAGAGAGAGAGAGAGATGAAAAAATATAGGTAGGAATATAAATTCGTGAGCAACAATTTATAAATGCGAAATCGTCCAATAAATTCTTCTATAATGCTAATGGGTGTAGACGTGATGGTTGCTAAGGTACATTCACAAACCTCAAGTGGGCCTGTCCATAAATCAAAAATAGGCAATGCATATTCTTTCTTCAGTGTCCTAAACGTTACCATGACGACCTATCTATCTTAGTTGTACTATTAAGGGACGAAGAACAAAACCAGACAAGATATTTGCAGTCAGTTCAAGAAAAAAATATATTATAGAGTTTGAAGAAAAAACGGACAGAAAATAGTTAATTGGTAGTCAACGTGAAATGTGAAATAAATTGGTGAATACGAAATAAAATGAGGCAACATTTAAGTGGAGTTGGCAGGAACAAAGCCTTTTCTTCCCCCTTAACAACTATTCAAGGCGATAAATTCGTAAAATACGCAAATTGCAAATAGTTATGAAAGAAATCATAAGACTGCAGGACCTTATGGTATGCCTTCTGGGAGGCCGAGAGGACAAGTCCCCTCAATCTAAGAAACAATCAAAAACATGACTCCATTTGCCTGTATTCAGCATGAGCTGGAAATATCATTGCAGTATCAGACTGCAAGATGACAGAAATGCAAGATTTAAAGCAGGAAATTGTAAATGTAGGCCTTGAGATTGGTCAGCACGGACGCATAATTCACACTGTTAAAAATTATTGGGCTCAATAGATCATGGGTTGGCAAACTACGGTCCAGACATCTGTTTGCTAAGATCGGTGAGTTTAAAGTGAATTTTGCATTCCTTTAATGTGGGGCAGATAAAGTTATGAATGACTATGTGCTTCGAGTAGTTTAGAATTGGTGAATCATCGTCATGCCCCTTATATCGCCTTGAGCAGGGTCGGGTCCTCTACCAGGTCCTCTTCCATCCCACACACTATCATATCCTTAAGGACAAGTTACTCGCACCTCTGCTTCGGTCTCCCCTACCCCGGGTGCATTCCCGGAAAGGCCTTAACGAACTCCTCCTCCCCTCTGCGCAGTACGTGTCCATACCACCTCAATCTACTCTCCTTCATTTCTTTCCGCGATGTCTCCCCCACTCTCCAGGCTACCTTTCATATACTCATTCTTAATTCTATCAGGTCCTGACGCCCCACTCATGTACCGCAGCATTCTCATCTCGGCTACTTGCATTCTACTAACGTGGCTCTTCCTCACTGCCCCAATCCCTGATCCTTAAATAGCATAGCTGGCCTAACCACTGCCCTTAAACTTCCCTTCCAACTTTCTTTGGGACCCTCCTATCACACAGCACTCCGCCTGCCTGTCTCCATTTCAACCATCCCACACTGATTTCATGGGTAACATCCGAATCTATCTCCCCTTTGCTTTGGTACACTGATCCTAAGTACTTTCTAGCTTAGAATTGGAGAAACAGTGTAGAAATGAGGGAGTAGACTGAGGTGGCATGGTATTTTAAGAGAAGAGAGGAGAAAGAAACAGGTTTAGACCATCACGGAGATGTCCCAGGGCCAATTCAAACGCGGTAGCAGGCTATGCAGGTGGTTATTGCACTGTCAAGGGTGGACAAGGACCTGAATGAAGGTGATAGAAAAGGGAGAGTTGGAAGTCGTTAACTCGGTTCTATTATAGACGGAATCAGTAGTGGCAGACTGGACAAGGAGTCTGCTTGTCAGATGGGAAGTGGGACCTTCCTTAAACATTAGTCAATAGGTTATGGCTTGTGGGTGGGCCTTTTGTGTCAACATTTTTAGGCACAGTCCGCCACCAGGAATATGGATGACCACAATCAAGGAACAACTGGTCGAAGTGACTCTACATGTCTTTACGGTTGAGATTTTGAACGGACGAAGGTCACGTCTACACCATACAGAGTCCCAAAATCACCCCCACCATTTCTTGAATAACAAACATTATCATTTACAGTATGTATTGGTTCCACTAGCAATAAATTAAATGACAAAAAAAATATATTTAAGAAACTCACAGTGTACTTGTAAGTGTATCCTTTTGCTTACTGATGGTGGCACACCGTTGTTGGCGATACATAAATAAAATGCCATGTGAAGGCGACTTACTCGAGTAAATTTAAGTTCTTCGCCATCTATAGTCGTCGCTGAAATGAAGGAAAAAAATAGTTTCATTTTACTTATTCATAAATAATCGATTAAAACACATATCACCATTTCAACAACATTTTCTCCACATGACATATTATGAAGATATCCTTCAATAGCGGTGCTAGGTATTAATGGGATAAAACCGTAGCAGTTTTTAAACATACAAAGCACGTTCAATAATCCAATAGCGAAAAAGAAACCAAAGTACTGTACATTTGAATAAATGACGCGGAGAAAAGAAGAGAGAGAGAGAGAGAAATGAAAGAAAAATCGTAATAAAAATTTAAATGCAAATTCACATAAACAAACTTAAAAATATGTTTCCCAATCGCGTCTTACCTTGTTAATAAAACACTCAAGTCTTCTGCTAGTGAAATAGCGACCTAAGACTGGCGGCTACCATTTCTCTATTCCATTTCAATTAAACCTACTCCCTTGCATCTTAAAATACAATTGAAACTGACAGGTTGTATCTAATTTCATTATGCAAATATAAATACCCCAGTTGTGTGCTTTTATCTAATTCTGCCCTTTTGTTGGAAGAAATTAAATTTCGGGCAATGGGTAGCTTAACTAAAACAAGATTAAGTGGATCATTGTGATTTGTCATTTATCCAGAGCAACACTTAGTTGGTGGGTCAAAAGAAAACCACCAACTTCTTTGTTGCTTTTACGTCTCTTTCACTATATCGCTTCCTCGCTCTTGGTCATAGTTCAATCGACAGAGACAGATGAGGATATAGTCAAGCATTCACAAGATGTATATATACAGTTGCCTATTAGTACATCTTTAGCCTAAAACCGAGGTCTTGGCTCTTTGCAACAAATTTATAAGTGATGAGCATGGATTTGTGCCTGGCTCAAAGATACACATGTCAGTTGATCTACTTACAAGTAGCTACAAAGTCTTGTCAGATACAAAAAAAAAGAGAAATGTTAATGTGTCACTTTCACTTGTGAAACACCATTTATCACAAGAAGACTTCTGCTTTCAGATGAAAGTATCAGACAATAGTAAAAAAAAAGTAGCCATAGAAGTAAGACGTTTCATTGGTAACAAACTTCCTTTGAAGACCATTTTTTTCTCTCAGAAGGAGGTAGGAGCTCAAAAGGACTATCAAATAAAATCTGGACAGTGCTATCTACAAACTAATGAACTTGTCAAGTTCCCTATATTTCAATCGAAAATTTCACTCAGTAAATTTGTAGCACTGCAGGTAAACAATTATGGAAAGTACAGTAACAAATTCTGCTACTACTGTTTGATTCATTTGCCTCCTTTTTTGTCAAAAAAAAAAAAAATAGCGAAATTGAATACTATGATAATTTCTGTAAATGTTTGCAACAAATCTCGACTGTCGACGGATGCTACTGTCCAAACTTCGAGGATTTAGGTCTCTTTTTTTGCTACCCTCCTCTGACTCCCATTCTTTCACGAATCAATTTATTCCACCTAAAATGTACTATTTTAAATGAGTGTCACGTATAAGTATTTTAGAGCGGTGAACTTTTATATGATAGTGGACTTCACTGATGTCATCATCAAAGCATTCATCCATCAAATTGTAAGTAGACCAGTGATCGAGTGGACTTTCCTCTCCCCTATATTTTAATCTAACAGCTCCCAAATAGACTTTTCATTCACTACCTTGAAAGAAAAACTTTATATGGTGGAAAACAAACGTTTCTAAAGATTTACAACTAACCAATATATTTAAGAGTAGGGTGTGTGTGTGTCCGTGTCCGCAGCCTGAAATTTAAGTTCATGTTTTACAGCTACAGTCAGCAGTAAATTAAATCCGGATGGTGGCTAACGTGGAAGAAATAATATGTCAGATGTGGATATTTTCTCTGACACATGACAACAAAATCAATAATTTCACAGCAAGAAATGCTTTATCTATATGATATAACGTCTCAACACCGATAATCATTAATGCTAATAGCTCTTTGGGGGATGTGATTTCTCTCTCTCTCTTTTTTAGTAAATGTGGCATTTGTCCTCTCAAAATCCTTGCAGTCCTCTTGTTTTGACATCATTCCTCATAATGAGTCCATAGCGTGTTCAGGACCCCAATTAAACAATTAAAATAACAGTCAAACCTTTTCCATAATCATATTTCATCAACCATAGTTGAAAATAGGTTTACCTCTTTAATAACTAGTCTCATAATTTATTTATGGGGAAATATGCATGCACTGTATGCTGCAAGTGATAGGCGATGGATGCACCTGATGATGAATTTCAATTAACAGCAGTCGGAGAAGTCTAAAAGTTTCACTGCAATCGTGTATCAAATACAAATTTCTGTATTTCTATATTTTTTTAGACTGAACTGGATACACTTCATTTTCGTGCTCGATCTCTTCTGAATGCAAGATATGAAAAATCTTGGCCAACTCTTCTCGTAATGCCCATAAATTCGCTGACCAAGATAATGTGCACTAAAGTGTAATGTGCTTGGACATTACCTTGCACTTTTAAACCATTCAGTGAAAACTATAATCATTTAAGAGGAGGGGAGGGAGACCTTTAACGGTCGACAAAAAATAAGTTGGGAGCACAAAACAGTGGGTGGTAAAACTGCTCTTTTCATTTTCAATGTCGTAAAAGAAATTGATCTATTGAGGATCAGCTAAGGGACATTTCTTGACGTATTTCTTTATAAAAAAAATGGCTCAGTTCGTGATATAGTTATGTAACTTGAATTCTGAATATTTTATATAATCTTTTCTTTGCCACTTTACCTTCCACACTGCCAGAGAAGATAGCTTTACCATCTTCTCTCCTCCAGATGATGTGAGGTCGAGGGCGTCCTTCCGCTCTGCACGCCAAGGACACATTTTCACCTTCCTTGACCGTTACATCATTACTCGTCTCAGAGTCAATAATATTCGGTGGATCTACAAATAGAAAGTGAGTGGATAAAAGAAAAGTAAAGTGGACAACGGTGTGGAGAGCAGATTTTTTTATATGAGTAATTTATTTGGACATTAACGAAAGAACCACATAAGAGATTGATTCTACATTTCAAATATAACTTTAGAGGGGGGGTCTCTCAAGTTCGAGGACCATAGCGAAAGATGCAAATTATAAAAAAAGAAATAATGATATAACGTCAAATTTAATGATGATTATCAAGCTTTTTTCTTGTCACAGTTGTCAATTTCTATCAAACTTCTCAGAGCCTTTACGTTGATATGACATTTGGGCAAAGTGTTCATACTTCACTACATCTTTTTTTGAGAAACTACCATTGGAATTGTCAAAAAATAAAAATGTAGGAAACTAAAGAAACTAGCTAGCACTTCAAAGAAAATATTTTTACAAGACATTGTGTATTGATTATTCCATTCCTTGTCAATGAAGCACTTTTCTTCAAAACTCACAAATTCAGACAGTTGCATTGGGGTAAAAATTTTCTCCATTTCTCTTTGTAACTAAGCAATTTAAGACATCTGAATAAGTAGACCACGTCTAGTAAAGGCACAATTTTGCACCAAAACCCATTAGAAACCGGCAACTATAAGATTGTTGAATTTATGAACCTCACTGCTCACAGAACACCCTGAAGTTAGAGTGTCACTTCCTGTTTTCCAAGAAATACAATTCGAGACCTATGAAATTCACATTCTGGAAACTGATCTTGAATAACATGTGCGAATTATAGTCCTCTATTCTTGAATTCAACACTTGCGTTGGGAAGTCTAGTCTTTAAAACATTTTGCGCAATTTAATTGCTATGATGCCAGAGTGCTGAAGCCACTTTCAAAGTCTGAACCCTGTCTGAATAATGCCAACTTCGGATAATAAAAAATGAAACCAAACATTGCAAACTGTTAAGGTCACTTTTTCTCTTTTACTGATGAGATCAATAAAACCTGTGTAAAGACAAGTTCGTGTACTATAAACTTAAGTCCCACAAACTTTCTATAAAGCAGCTTTTTAATTTTGGGAATTTTACTGCGAATAAAAGCAAAATATTTAAATACTTAATGAAATAGAAACAGTACCTTGTTGAAGCACAATTACAAATATTTCTAGACATGAAAATGTTAAATTTAAGTTTCATTTTCTGCAAACTGTGTAATCTACTCTGGTTTTTATTCTGCTAAGGATTCCCTCTGCCAACTCTTTGATGCAGTTCTTGGCAGTGACACTCCAACTGACACCCCATACTCCAACTGCTTCCAACTGTCTCCCCTCCTCTTGACAACCTCATTGCAGTCAATTTTCTAGAGAATGTTATTAATTAATCATTTGACTGACCCTTCTCTACCTCTTTTTACAGAAAAATTGATATATGGGGTAATATTTAACTACAAGAGGTCAGTACCACGTAGCATTTTGCATCCTCTCTTTCATTACTTCAAATATTACTTCCATATGAAATGATGAGTTAATACCTCACTGCTTTCTACGTAGCGTGTATATATTGACAGAACTGTATATATATATATATATATATA
>JAAFCE010006668.1:14612906-14625878 GCA_013389805.1 Trigoniulus corallinus
TATATATATATATATATATATACATTTAATGATGCTTTTACCGAATTTTATTTGCATTTCCCTTAAAATTAAAACTTCCCTTTCAATATTTTCCAAGAGGCATGCACTACACATGCACTATGTACACACTAGTACCTCTACTCTATATATTAATACATCCTCCGTCTTGAAGAGCACTCTAACTCATATGCACTTTCCGAATCAAGTACGTTTGTCTGCTCACATATAAGAGAGGAGAAAACTTTTTTTCTTCTGATGAAATTTCCTTCCGGAGATGCATTTCTTTAACTTGATTTCTAGCTGTGGCCAAATGTATATAACAGTTATTGCTTTCTTTGAACGAAAACGACAAGTTTAACTGGAAGATGGCAATTGAAGCACAGCTGGGAGCCAGGGTCACAAATTCTATTGATTGTCTAGCAACTGAGAATGCAATGACCACCACGCTGTTGTCCTTTCTTACACATCTCTGAATGTACCAGACCTATACAATTTCGTTTCTTGATCAAGAAGAAACTAAATATATGTACACCGTACATTTTTCTACTACACAAATAATACGACAGACGCACATATAAGCGTGTAAGAAAAAAAACAAGCAAGATACAGTCCTTATTTCTCTCTTATTTCTTTTCCTATTTCGTAATCCTTTTCATTTTCTTTCCCTTCAATTTTAACTAAGAAAGTTTTTTTATGAACTTGGTCGAGGAAAATTGGCTGCCTTATACTAACACCAGTTTTTTTACGAGTCTAAAAAAGATCGGGAGTGTTTTATTTTTTTGCTTCAACGCGTGGCTGTCTTACCGATTTATTGAAGACTAGAGACGTTAAGCTTGCAATTAGTCTACATAAATTTGTAAGAAACACAAAAACAAATTAACATTTACATGCGCACATTACAATGAATAAGAAAAGCGCTTACTTTCAAGACTATTAAAGAGTGACTTTAAAATTTCGTCTATTTTATATTCAAATTATTTTTTTGGAGCCATTTGGCGTTAAGTAACTGCACTGAAAACACTCGCAACTTGATGCTAATAAGGTGGGTCCTACTATTTTGGCCTTTAAAATGCTACATATAAATAATAAATTACTCGTTTCTTCATTTTGAATTTATGTCCTGACACAGTCTCAGACTAACACCCATTAATCTGAATATTTATGTGTCTTCACCTTTCAAAACTACTACACGAGTCAGATTTAAAAGTCATCATAAATATTTAAAGTGCTGAACTGATTTATAATTTTACAGTTGTCCGCCTAAATCAATGATCGACCCTTTTAATTCCAACCACGGATGATACTTACATGTAATATCTAAATATCCTTTTTGATGTTTCATAGGAATAGTATTTATTTGGCACATATAATACCCTCTATCGCCTTCTTGTACATCTTTTATATGGAGATTCCAAAATCTGAAACAAGAATTTGGGTTTATACTATTAATCTATATTTATTACCACAAAATATTTTCTTAATATTACTAGTACTGGATATGAACTAATTTTTTTTTCATGAAGTAAAGGTCACGGCTGTAAGAAAGATGCTATAAATCTTCTTCTTTACATGTCACATATTTTAGTTTATTATACCAAAAAAAAAAAAATTAATTTGATAGGAAAAATAAAGCTGCATTCTTGATTGGAATGATTCACATTCATGACAGATCTTCGAGTCTCAGGAGCATCAAAATGAGTTTGAAATTATGTCTGTTATAATATCGATTTCCTTTGTGTATTGTAATGCCATTTGCTGCGATTGTTGCACATATCGTCTTGAAATTAGTTTATAGATGCCGAAATTAAGCATGTAAATATAGCGATCGCGAGAGACGATAACGTAAAACCCATAAGAAAAGTAAACAAAGGTAGCTTAAAGATTAGATTATGCACACAAGAGTTTTGAAATGATTAGCATTTTACACTGCCAAGAAACATTCAAATATCATAGTGTTGTTACTCTTAATTAAGGTGACAGAAACACAGCTTTGTTGCGGCAATTCATTTGTTAATAGTATATATATATATATATCTTAGTACCTCCTCCAAATAAATATTTTTAAAAATGTCTTTTTAGAGAGAAATTAATTGTGAATGATGGAATTTTTATTTCTCATCTCTTCTAGATATTATTCATTTTAATTGTTTTCCATTCTTTGATGAAGCACTCATAAGAAAACCTTAGACAGGTAAGATACTCATGAATGTTATCAAATGAGTTCTCTTCCCCCAATAACAGTCTGAAAGATGTGATTCAGGTCTTTTCAAAATACATTTTAATGAGTACGTTGTATATCATTCATTGAATTTTTAAACTGTATAAATTCCTATATAGAAATAATTAATGAAAGGGGGGGGGGGGCAAAGAACTCTGAAGTTGATCAAAAACACATTTGTTCAGGATACGTTTGTAGAGAGGCTTGTTCCTGTTGTACATCTAAAAACAGTTATTTCTACAATTGATTAATAGGAAAGTGAAACCCCCGCTTGGGTCATATTCTTGGTTCGCGAAAATAATCATCTAAAAGCTTGTCACGAAAGTAAACATGACTAAGATTAAATTTCAAACTTTTCCCTTTGCACACAAGCTCAATCTTTCTCCTTAATTCAATATTGTTTCAGTCGACATATTAAATTACCTGTGCGTTTGATAAAAACTTCGTGATTGATTATAAATTAGCTTTGCTCATCATTTAATTTGAATAATATTTGAGAAGGAAAAAAAAACCATATAATGAGAAATCAGACCCAGATAGTTTGGCACTGCAGTATACCCCTTTTTTCTTTCTCTTGAAAAAAAAAAATGGTATCACAGATCTTATTATGGTATGAAGAGAGAAATCTATTTTAAATGCCAAATGCCTTGTGAAATAAAAATTAATCATTAATAAAGTAAAGCATAAGTCACAGTTACTGACAGATGAAGATGACATGTCATATGTTGTAGATGACTCTTTTTATGTTGAAAAATTACATTAGCACTAGAGCTCAACATAAAAATGATATTTAACTGAACGGTAACAAAACACTTCATCACACACGCATAGTTATTTAAATATTTAACAAACTTACTTTCCATCATTATGTGTTAAAGTTATCCTATAATTTCTAGTTATTACATATTGATGAATTGAAAGGATGGTTTGTGTGTCCACTTTCACCCACGCTACCTGCAAAATGAAAGTTTACACATACGTTATAAAATACTCTTAATAGAAGGATATGCTGTTGATGAAAACTTTCAAGATTTTAAGCAATTCAAGGCTTACTTTGTACTCTCCCAAATTATTCACTCCACAAGTTAAAGTTGCTTGTCGACCAATTGCAACAGTGATGTTAGGTACAGGTCCTATGAACTCGGGTTTCTGTGAACATCCTGAAAACAGAAAAAAAGTTCCCACATTTAACGGGTCATATGAGTAACGGAGTTATCATCATCATTATCATCTCACCCTTCTCCCGCCTGAGGAAGGGTCGGGTCTGCGGGTTCTAATCCTCCACTCACGCCTATCCCCCACCAGGTCCCTCTCCACCCCACACGCCTCCATGTCCATCTGCACCACCTGCTCCCACGTTTGTTTTGGTCTTCCTCTACCTCTGGTCTCTCCAATTACCTGCAGTCCCACAGTTGACTTAATAAGCTCCTCCTCTCCCCTCCTCATCACATGCCCATACCACCCAGAGTGTTGAATTGCGTTGGACGCACCAGTTCTCGTCTGATCACATCGTCTGATGATATGGGTGGCAGCTTGGGGAAACTGCGTACTGCTAATACCCAAAAATCGTCGCATTACTGTAGCGTCTGTGCAGTATCTGCATAAGAACTATGCTGTGGACGGGGCTCTAATGACCTTGTAGTTAACGGGCCCTAAAACACCAACGAATCCATTTCCTAGTTTTGTACAACGTATTAGTTAAGTACTGTTAGGTTAAGCCAAGCAGCCATAACAGGCCGAACTCTTAGGAGGCTGCTCGCGGGAGAGGAAGAAGTAGGTATGTGCATTATCTGAATAAGAACTATTCTGTGGACGGGGCTCTAATGACCTTTGTGGTTGAAGGGCCCTAAAACAACAACAACCAACCAACCTATACCACCTCAACCGATTCTCTCTCATCTTTTCTGCAATGTATCCCACCCTCAAGCTACCTCTAACGTAATCGTTAGTCACCCCACACATGTAGCGCAGCATTCGCATCTCAGCCACTTGCATTTGCCTTTCATGGTTCTTCCTGACTGCCCAACACTCTGAGCCATACAGCATAGCGGGCCTAACCGCGGTTCTGTAAACTTTGCCCTTCATATGAGTAACGGAGTAAAAGGAATATATTGCAATGTAGTCATTGATCAAAAAATTCCTTCGGCAATGCATAACTTGAGGCTCTTTTCATTTCATTAACCAAAGAATGAAATTATTTTTTTATGGAGTTAAGGGGGGTTACACATACTTGGAATTTTTCCTTTCAATTGCGGAAATCACTAGTGAATGAAGGACCCCAAAAGAAAGGCAACCAAAAAAAAATCTGTTTGAACATTTGATCAATTTCTTATGGAACACGATTCAATTTTAGCGGACGTGATAACATTTCCAATTCCCTTAACAACATTTAGGGCCATCGGTTAACGACCCTAATAGTATTTGATTAGTAGAGATGACAGGAAAAGCATATGCTATTACACGCAGCAATATAAATAGAGAAGACGATAATCTAAAACCTCAAAAGAAAAAGCCTTGATGATAGTGAATAAAGAGGCATTTGACCATGAACCAAAAGCTATGAAATGTGTGTCCACAACCACACTGACCGACACCAGCCATAACATTAGAACAGGAAATGTAGGAAGCCTTAACTCTTCATTTCAGCACGTCATTGGTATTTATCTATATCTTCTTCTATTGCGGTTATTGGATCAAAATCATCATCTCAATCTTGTTCCACATCCCATATTATCTCAGAGCATTTCACATCATTCTGGTGGCATTTTCAAAGTTCAGACCACGAGAGAGCAATGGAGTCAAACAGAGTCTTCTTTCAAATGGCCATCTTTATGATGACCCAAACGGTCACTATTCTGAAAGTGACACTAACCAGTATCGAAATGATTGTCATACATTTCAAAAGATCTCACATTTTATCTTCTTCACTATTTGTTACACCTTAGTTTACTGAAAAAAAAAACTGAATAGTGAAATCTTGAATTAATAGAGAACTGCTACACTATCTTATACTGCACTATTTCAATGTTTGACCACTGTAACAAAGTCAAATATTTACTTTTGATCAAACACATTCACAATATCGTTAATTAAACTCAAGTACTTGTGAACATGCACTGCATCGTGTTGTCAATAACCGTCCTTGACCAAATTAAAATTAAACTTCAAGTAGCAGAAGTAATTTCAATTTACAACCACTTCAAGCTAACACTTTCTAAAACTAACATAAAACTTACATTTCCAATTTATTTTTTGTGCTCACCCAGTTACTATATAAAAGTTTCAGTTGCAAGATCTAAGATAACACAGAAAGAGAGATATTATTTCATAGATGATTGGACAACGAAACATCTAAAAAACCTTCATCATTTTCCAACTAAAATGAATGGAGCCTAACATTCCAGGGAATTATTTATTGCGCTAATCCCGATTATACCAAACAACAGCCAATTTAGATCCGAAAATAATGCAGCAGTTGCAGCATCTACAGTATAGATACCATATAAGCTATGAGAATTAGATTCCAGTCTAATAAAATAACAATAATGCTGCTGCTCACCGAATTAGGTTAGGCTCAGTCTGCAATGCAGGACTACCACACCAAACAATTAAATAATTATGAAATTATAAAACTTATAATGACTAAATATTAATGTGCTTTTTATATAGGGCCTATATATATAGAGAGAGAGATGTGCAAATGGATGGTGAACAGTGGCTACACAATAACATACTCTATAAAAATAAGTAAACCTGAAATTCAGTATACTCATTAGATGGGCTCCTCATGAAAATTCAAAAATGATTCTCTCAAAACAGAGAGAATAACAACAGTGAAGCGTGTTGCTACTAACTGCAGCACATACACACATAGAGACAACTGTCCACCACATACAAATGGCACATAAAAACAAAGAAAATGATTTCAAATGTCTAGGTGATAGTGATATATTCGGGTGAAATTGAGATCGTGACAACTTTAATAGCTTCAAACAACTGCTAGGAATAGGTCTTCTCGGAGACATTAACAACGAATAAGCGCCACAATCTGAATAATTTAAGCACAAGATAGCAACACTGCAGTATAAATGAATGAATAATATGTGCACATCTTTCTCTTGTTTATAGAGATGTGGCACATACATATTATGCAGACATATAAACAAAGGTTACGGGATTTTAATTTCATTACACGAATGGCTCTATAAAATACAACTGTATACTGAGTTAAAGAAGTTTTAAAAGTCAAAAAGAGGAAGATTTTACGAGTTTATTTTACATCTAGTATATAACAACAACAACAACCACCACCACCTTCTCGACATTGGGTTACAAAATCTCAGAGAGTGAAATAAATAAGTTAAACGATACTCAACCCACCTTCGACTTGTTTGAACCATGCACTTCACAGTAATTGTATGTTGAATGCGAAACAAATGAATAGTTTTAACACAGTACCACGTATGATAAAGAAAAAAAGGATAAAAAAACACCTCACGAAATCTTAAATAAATATATCGGTATCCACTTATTGCTACTGAGTTACTTCAGGGGTGGTGGCTTTATATTTTATCCTTAATATTACATTCCAGAAGACAATCTAATTTCCTAGTGTGAACCAAACATAAACAAGACACTGATCCTCTCACTTCTCTTCACCATCAGACTGTACTTGTTATTATGTACATACAGGGCTACTACAAAGCTTATTCCTTTAAATAATACGTCAACTGAAGTTCACTCTGCAGGATACTCGATGGACATCTAAATCTTATTTTTATGGTGAGCACAAAAAGCTTTCCCATGCGCAAATAACAGTCACTCTTTGCAGAGTTGTAACAATGCCAGAGATACAACAAACACTTAACAAAAAAACCTTCAGTCGAAAGTGTACAGAATAAACACAGAAATGAAATGTTCACAAAGTTGTCAACCTGATGTACATATAAAACTAATAATCTATTTCCTTCCCTTTATACATTAAATTATTTTAATCATATGTTCGGTCGTCTTTTGTATTAGTCACACGACAGAGGTAAATTCTTGAAAGAGAGAGAAATAATTCATGAAAAATAGTGAGAACTTCTCTAAATTGCAAATAATATAATTTGAGTATCGATAACGATTGATAAAAAAGAGCTGTATAGGTGTGGGTTTGCATCTGAGCGACAATGCATATAATTCTCATATTCATAACTAAGTACATGGATAAAATTAAATATTTTATTGTGACTGCAGATGGATGCAATCAACCATCGATGCTGCAAATGCTTTATCCTTTAGATTTGAACAGATGCATTTTACTAGCTCTCTTCTTTCTCTCTCGCTCTTTCTCTTTTTTGACTAATTAAATCCAACGTGAATTGCTTTATACCAAAGATGATGATGATGATGATGACGCTATAAAATGTTGCATTTCGTAACTAAATGATCCATGGTAAAAATCAAGGGTTCGCATCAAAAGCAACCAACGACACAATCAACCCTTTGCCCCGTTTGAATCATTCACAATATTTCCATTAGAAGACAACGCCATTAAGAGAGAAAGGAACCTTATATGGATAGAAAAGCTATTACATAATTAATATAACGTGATATTTTTAATACGGATAGCACTATACATTTGCATTATTGCATATCTTGAATAAGAAGCAAAGGAGAGATCTTTCCCTCTCGAAAGATCTTTTCCCTCTCGTGTTGTGTAGGCAGTTTTAAAAAATACAGGTTGTTTAGTGCCTTTTGGCGAGTCTCTCTTAGCACTAGATCCTTAATTAAAGCAAATGAGCTGCAGAATACACGATATACAGTATATCAAAAACGTATTATGTCATTGTAAACCACATTTTTCTCGTGATCTTCATTTGCGGCAGAATGCAACGTCAGAGTTTTCATGACAACCAGGATATGTATTGGGATAAATGACAAATATCAGAAACCTTAAACGAGTATAATAGGCACAGAAAGTCAACTGGAACTAAATAGGTGGAACTTTGACGAATTAAACAATGATAAAACTGGTCATCACCATCGCCAGCTGGCAGGCAAATAAGTATAGGTTGACCAAAGTTCAATTCCCAGTTGTAAAGGACTAGGATAAAAGTGATGTTTTGATCATGTTACCTCTTTTGCTTTCCTACATAGAACCATTCTGCTTTATTATATCAAAGAAAACGCAATAAATGGTAAAGAGCAGACTTGGCACACTCCAGATGCTAGAATTCAAAAATAACGCTAATTACTGTAATTGCAAATAGCGACGGGACAATATAAATACGAAGTAAAAAGTCCGAGATTGCTTATTTGTCTTTAGTAACCTATCTCTACATCAAAAGAGATGTGATCTCGTATGTGCTATCGATTTACTTCTTTTCCGCGTAGAAAAGGCTCTTTTGAAGTGCAATAATGCTGTCTACAGCCCTTTTCCCACCTATGGTAGCTAATAGGGATAATTTCGATCGCAGACGCCAAGGGGAGGCGAGCTCGAGCACCTGGAAATGCTTGTTGTTAATTGCAGAAGCATAGTCAATAAAGTGGCTAGGTTTAATGCCACTGCTTCTACATGTGATGCCAATATCATAAATGGCTCTGAATCCTGGTTAAAGGGAGACATAAAATCAGCAGAGATTTTCCCTGATAGGTATTTAGTGTACCGAAAAGATAGAGAAGTAGGTAGAGAGGGTGGGGTCATTATAGGAGGGCACAATAAATATAGCATGGGGTTTTAGGAGCTTTATGGTATTATATGTAGGGATGAGAGTTAGTCTCTCCACTGCCAAATTGGTCTAATAAGGCTGCTTGCAGGGTAGTCAATTACAATTAGTAACTGCTTTTGACCCTTGGTGAAATTTGTGACCCACAAAATATGTCTCTCATACGACAGTATACGGCTGTAAGTTTTCTTTAAAAAATGGCGATTAAGATGTCTGCGACCCTCAGGTCAGGTAGCCCTGATGTTCAGCATTGTATCAGATGAATTCGGATGCTGGTAACGGCACTAACGAGAATAACCATGGTCGCATTATTTAAAAATCAGTGTATAAACAAGAAAACAGGTACCAGTATTGGTAAAGTAGACAATCACACAATCGCCAAATACAGAAGCATAACATAACAGGGCTGGATCGAATTGGAAATATCCAAACTCATTTTCTGAATTTAGACGGCAAATACAGGGTGATAGCTGTAGACCATTGATAAGATCAGATGAAAAATCTGTTTTATGGTGTCTATCAGTGTCTGATTTAAACAGAAACTTACAAGGCTCATTCTTAGGTGATGTGGAGTTTGAGGATCCTCGATTTTAGGATGTTTTCCTAATCAACGGCTAAAATCGTTAGATTCCAGCACCGACTTCTATGAGGTATAAAAATATACTTCAACTGATGACCAGTAATAAATATTTTGGGTATTTTAGCACCATTAGCAGACAGCTATAATTTTCATCAAGTTTACATCGACTTTTCGCTGACTAACACGATGAAGGACAGTCCATGTTATAGATAACTTTTAAATGTAGCGCAAACGTCAAGGTTGTAGTTAGGAAAGTCATCCATTGCTTCTAGGAAATCGACCATTACGGAAACTTAATCAGTTTAATTATCTGGGGACCTGTTTTCAGGGTGTGCAATATAGGTTAGCCTGAGGGATGTACAGTAATGGGGGTAAATACATAAAACAGTCAGTATATCTTTGGTAAAAACTTCGCAAGAAACCAAACGTGACAGTTCATAATACTATCTTCAGGCCAACCCTAATGTTGTAAGAGAAGCAATACCTAAGAAGAAAACCATCAGGCAAGGGCAGAGGAATTACGAGCAACAACTTAAGAAGATAGGGTTAGTGACGTGAAGAACCCTAAGGCTTTTTATGGGCATCTAAGAAAGAAGGGGCAAAATGACAAAACCCCCCAATTAGTGGAAGCCAATCTGGAGAACAAGATCAAGTAAAGTTGTTGTTGTAGACAGCTCGTAATAAACTTCACCATGTGGAGCAGGGGAGACCTAATTTTAGTTCATCCTTCTAGGATTTTCCCCTTTGATATTTGCCATATTGCAACCACCAATGTTACAGGACCAGAGTAAGGCATAAACAGGTGATAACAATGATGATTATTTCAAGTCTTTTGTCAATTTGCCAATCCTCTCCATCGAAAGTAAACGTCTGTTTCAATGAAATGTCCTTTTATTTCTTTTCTCTTTTTTTGTGCATTTGTCACGTCATTGAAAAGTCCAAATCTCATTTTGACATTACATGGAGTGGTTCGACAGAATTTTTGGGCCTAGATGACTATGTAGCATCACATCAGTGGGTGTACACTTCACATGATCGCTCTTTAATTTTACCTTGAAACAAAATTTATCTCAAGACAGAGGGGAGAGGGATATTCAACATTCCACCAATCTCTTATCACTATGAGATTTCAATTCCCTTCGAGAAAGTATACCGCATATCTCTCCGCATTTTGTGCAAATAATAATGCATGTATTGCACACGGTATATTTGAAATTAACCCTGAATACTGTAAATAATACGAGCAACAAACCTAAACTAAACAGCAACTATAACTTCCATCTCTAATCGATCGATATGCAAATATCTCACATACACAAAACATAAAGGGGAAGGAGAAAAAGACTCAATCCACTGAGGGTCGTCCCACTGGTCGATGTTTTAAGACGAGCATATAAAAAAAGACAATGTAAAACCAAGAAAAACAAAAGCATTTCTTTCTCACCATTTTCATGAGTATGCACATTTATAATTTATAGATGCAAATTCATATCTCTGGTGATATGATCAAGATTTTTCAAGTCAAACATTCAACCATTACATAAGCAGATGCTAGAAATTTAAGCTCTTTGATTGCAGGACATGAGATCATAAAAATATCGTCACTTCATCACGAGTCTGCCCCCTTCCCCCTGTCCCAACACAGATGAATCTGCTACTGTTAATTATTAATATGCATTACTTAATGTCCCAAATATTGCACACTGCACTTTGAAAGTTTATATCTGCAATATTATTAAAACGCAGAGCTGAAGCAATTACTCTAGTTGCCTAAAATATCAATTATTTGGTTGCGTTGTTAGACACTTTCTTGATATAAATAACTCACTTGGCGGCGAGTTTCATCATAACCATCCATCTCCACACCCATCCACTGGGCTCAACTTTATTTCACTGGTCGTCATGCTGCACAGTCCATCCTTCATTTTCAATATCAATCTTTTTTTTATTATTTCATAAGCACATATCCACCGTAAATTTCTGCAGGAAATGTTAGGCAGAATGCATTTCATTGTGAGCCTCCATTAACTTGATAGCGTCACATTTTCTTTGCAAACTATACATCTTCATACTATTTTTTTTAAATGCGCTGACAGTTTTATTAGATAATGAATTAGAAATGTGAAATCGCTTTATGTATATATCCTAAATGAGAATGCAATTATTTAAATTATATATTGATTCTCGTAATGCATTTTTTTTTTCAATTTTCTCATTCAAAGAAATTCGCTTACGACTGGCATTTCTTTTAACCCGATCATGGAGTACATTTAAAATGCTACATTTTTTTCTTCATTATTGAACTGCAGCTTCTTTTTAAATTATTTGCATCTGTACATTAATGCACTTATTTGTAAGATGAGAAGAGCATGATGCAGAAAGGAATTTAAGAATATAATTTCTTCCTAGATTTCAAAGAACAATTTTTTTTCAAATCACAACAATAGGTCTGGCTCTCGAATAAATATATATGACATCTTTAACCTTTACCGCTTTAATGTCCCGTAGTGGATTTGAAGTAAACAGTCATGTCTCACAGTAATATTGGTCTTGATTTTTTGTAGTTGGTAGGGAAAGAGTTTTGTCGACTGGCAGCATTTCCGATTTGTGAAAGGTGAGGCGTCTACTTTTCATTTCCTCTACCACATTCACATTATCATTAGTTGTAGTGTGTTTAGCCTTCGAGGTTCTTAGATAATGAATAATGGCAAAATTCAAATACATACACCATGCAGACCCTGATTACCCATTCTCTCTCTCTCTCACACATGTACCCAATGATAACATGTGTCAACTGATCCAAAGAGCTTCCCCTATCCTCTCTTTATCATTGTGCACTTTTAAAGCATTCCATATGGAGTCAAACTGAATTTATACCTCGTCAAACAGAGTCTAAGACTCATACTTTCTATTTCCGGTTAAACTACTACTGCATTGTGCCAATTATTCGCATTTGAGTTACACAAAAAAGGTAACAGAGCTTAGTCTAATTTTCATTTCGAAATTTGGCGGCACACTAAGAATGACATATTTCGGGGCACACAAATGCCAAAGAAAATTTATAAGTTGCAACCTAACGATATGCAAAAATTCGCCTTGGTGGCGCAGTGGGTAGTACGCTGTGGGAAAACTGTTCAATATATCGCCCTTGTGTCCACTCAGAGGTACAAGATGGGTACCCGACCCTGCCATTGGCGTGAAGAGGGTTAGAAGTTACTTGTAACCTAGCCCTATGCAGACATCAAGCGGGAGACTAGTAGACTAAACTACTACAAAGCTTTGTTAGCCAGCAGTTAGAACTGTAATATTCATGCCCATTGGTTAAGCCAGTCCCTCATAGGAAGGCAGAACCGATTGTACTACTTGTCTGACGTCACTTATGTATGGGTATTCGCCGTGGCGGCACATTTCATGAATCTCACAGCCAGTGCCGGATTTAGGTATTGAGAGGCCCTAGGCTATTT
>JAAFCE010006668.1:14636789-14652173 GCA_013389805.1 Trigoniulus corallinus
TAATGGTGTAAACCACGAAATAAAAAAAATACTTCTTTACTTAGAGATTTGTGCCATTTAGAAGAGTACAAATTTTGGCCCTCTTCCTTTTCTGCTTTGGCTTATATCAGTCCTAAATCAGTACAAGAAGAGTTTTATGCAGTAAATGCGTTACATAAAACTGCATTCTGTAACTTATATATGAACGTCGACGGTTAATGGTAAGATAATGTATCTAAAGAGCTTATTAGAGCTCAGAAAGAAACATAATGTAGTCATAATAAAATATCATTTATAAGAAAGAGTACTCCTCAATAATTTCAAGTATGCTTACAACTGATTGTTTTAATCTGGTGGAGGACGAGCAAAGTTCAAAGTTTCCTGTAGAAATTATCTTCAAAATGCCTGATATACTAAGGAAAAGATGTTTCGATTTCATCTCTCACACTCTGCCTTTTTAGCCAAGCTTCTTCTAATAGGAATGATATACTAATACCATTAGTTAAAAGTTAAACATATAACCACCACTGCAACTGAAACAACAATAAAGAAGAAAAAAGCATGCGAAAAGAAAGTAATACGATATTATGAAAAAAAGCATGAACCACATAGTTCGCGTGAACACACATATATAACATCATTTTGTGTCATTTTATTTTTAATATACCTCTTAAATGGATTTTATTAATACTACTGCACAACTAAAACAAAATAACGGTATACAGACCCTATCAAATGGCGATCTAGAAATAATATCTCGCAAAAAAATGATGATTGTCTACTGTCTTCATCTTGTTGAGCCTCTCATAAAACAAATAGTAAAACGCAAACTACTGCTAGCATGTTGACCACTTTATAAAACGTATTAAAGATCGCCTCAATGAAACCCAATATAAGCGACGATTACTCCACATTTCTGCAACTTTTTGGGCTAATTATATAAAGATATAAAATAAAGAACCGTGAAAAAGACAAATGAGCTATAGTATGAGATAACAGCTAAAAAAATGGCGTTCATTTTTTTTGTAGAACAATAACCTAAAAAAGTGATGGAGGATTACATTTGACTTAATGTGCAGACATCTGCAAAAGCATTCTGTGTGAAATGGTTCATATTGAAGTGATGAGGAAATAGGCGTTTATCTCCCTTTCCCCCTGAAGCTTTTATTTCTCCTCCTCCTCTCTTTCGTTTTTTTTTACTGTCGCTACAAAAGAAAACATCCCTCTTTAATCAAAAGGGCTCCTTCTCTCAATAACTCCTTTTCTATGTCTTCATTCATACCTTTGTAAAATAAGAAATTTTCTTTTCTCTTTGCGCTTTGTGTATTCTCAGTAAAGTTTTTTGTCTTTCCAGTCTCGCTAGCACTTTCTTTTGTGCATTTTCGTGATCTTATATCGACTACGTGCAATTTCTTTATCTAAGTCCATTCGATGATCTAAGGTCCTATCTCGTCGACGGTAACTCGATCACGAGAAATCTCGAGGGAATGTGATAATGTAGAGATCCGTTGAACAACATCATGTGTTTGTGATAAAAACCTCCTTATATGACGCTTTCTTGATCTCCCACTAACTCTATTACGTCCTTCAGACGGCCACATTTTTGCGTGTGTGCATACTACAGGGTGATTCAGACATGATAACAACTATCGAAGAAAAAACAAATTCCTTTTGGTTTCATTCTAACTTCAGAAGAAAAGATGCGCTTTTGAGAGTTAAATTCGCACTTTAGATATGCGTGAGTCTAGTTGTTAATAGGCCCACCAACTTCAAGGGATTTACTCGAAAGTTGTACCTTTACAAAAAGTGATGTACACTATGATGAATGTGCATTAGGCAATCACTGCTAGCTTCGGTGTCATGCAGAGAAGAACAACTCACTTTGCCCAAGCCTTTATTGTAAACACATTAAAAAGTCAAAAAATATAAGGTCAGTTTTGAAAAAGTTGGCTTAAAATACGCAGGAGAATAATTTAAGAAGGCCACACCCTAAAGAGCAAGTGGCAAGAAGGATGTCATGCTCATTTTTAAATCTAAAACGTTTGACCTTTATTTAAATCGACTCTATCAATGACAGTCTTGTATTGCAAAGTTGATACAGGGATTTCTCTTCTTTGAAATGAAGCTCATTTTTCGTTATACGGTCGTTGTTAACCAGAGAATGGACAAACAAATGATTAATTTGCGGTTCGTTACCGTCGTTATCCAGCTATAAAGCACGCAGCAAAGTGAATGCTCAGTCATTAATTTTTACTTAAGGTTTATCTCGTACATGAGAAAAAGGATTATTTCATTATACGGTGTATTTTAAACTTAGATCTCCCTATGAGAAGTAGAGAAATTTAAAGAGCAATTATTATATGAGCGGTTAATTCTGTCATATCTACGCAAGAAATAAGTGAAGTAAATGAGATTAAATATTTGTAGCAATGAAATACGTAACAAGAGATTTTTTAACTCCCTGTTTGTTAGCGCGACGATTACTCTAGATTCGGCTAGACGGCCTACACTTCTCTTAATTTCAATTGAATGCGGCATAAAATAAAAATCTAACAATTTTTTTTGGTCTGAAAATTGCGACATATTGTAGGCCTACATAGTAATTTATTTCTTAATCAATGGACGTTCTTTTAGAGATCACAAGATCATAGTACGAGGACCCTCTCTCTCTTTTTTTTGCTCTCCAAATGCCAACAACGAGTGCTATTTTCATAAAGAAAACCCGACTGTAATTAATGATCTCGTTGATGATTTGCATACACCGCTTTTCATCTTTTTTTACTTAAATATATAACTAATAATATGAACGATACATACCACATCGCGGGTGACTATATTGGTACGTAACAATAAAGGTTTAAGTATCAACCTCTTAGAAGCATTTTTTAAAATAAAAATGTGCAGTATTAAAGGCTGTTACGTATGGTTGTAGTGGCTTCTCCATTAGCCCTCCACCCTCACATGAAAGATATGCGCAAAGTATTTTAATAGACGATGGAAGTAGTCCATTTTATGTTGATAAGTACTAGATGTATATAAATTTATTGATATCGATATACACCTAAATTCTACTGGTTGTATAGTCGTCTATTACGTACATTAAAGAGTCCCAACATTAAACTGACTATGGGCAATGCAGGCTAATTATAGCGTAATTGGAAATTCCATTACGGGCCTCATATTTTTTTATATTTTACAATGTTAAGTAAAGGCACGTAGACATCCACTTTTCTTTCTCCTCTCGATTATTCAACTACACATATACTAAATCTTTGGTATGTATACTTAGGAATCATAAATTCGCAAGGAAATTACTAATGAGAAAACTCAGTAACAAACACGCCATAGATAAAAGCAAGAAAAAAATTTCCGCTGCAATTTTTATAATATTAGAGGACTTAACGCCGCAGTCATCTGTTAATAAAACGAAGGAAAAAACGTCTTTTTACCTTGAAACACAATATAATCAACGTTGCTTGCCAAAATATCCCTCTCTTTCGGATAGATATCCTCTTTCTCTCGTTATATACCTATAACTTACATGCATAAGCATTCATAGAGTCCCTTCATGGTGCCAGACTATAATCATAATCTACAATGACACTTACAAGAAGTAAGTTAAATTTTCCTTTCCCACCATTACTGTCAAATCTCAACCTCCTCTCCAGGCAAGCCCCACCCATTCCCTGCTTTTTATAGTAACCTGCACAATATATTTCCTCTTCAAGAATAGAGTTTATACAACCACATATATAAATAATACACGCAGCTAACGGATATGAGGATTAAAGTGGCACACGAAAACTTCATATTTCCCCTCAGCCTCCCCACTTTTCTTATCTTGTAAATATAAGTTAAGTGATATGACAGGCATAAATTGTTAATAATTATAACAATTCAAGCTCGTTTAATTACTAAAGCTTGTGTACCGAGTGTCCCAAAACAAAGCATCAATCTGGCATTTTGACATCCTTCATTTATTCACAGAGATACATTGCAACAGTTTACCACAATGTAAAACATTTAAGGATTTAAAAGCATCAATAATGACTTCATAATTAATAATATACTGTATCTACTTTGAAGTGGGCGAAGGAAAATTTTTACCTACTTTAGTGAAGTAAATCTTTATGATATAGATGATTGAGAAACCTAAATGCCTTAACCCCTGACTAACTGACGAAAAGTGTTAGGTTGGCAATAACGACTCTAGTTTGAAAATGTTCGTCCTCAAGATGATGTTCACTAAATCAAATATCTAGCAACATGCTGTGAAAAACAGACCCTTACTTGCGACGTTAATATCCCAAGGGATATTTGAACAATGCTCCAAACATCCATTTGCTGGTGAACTGTAAGAACTAAGTTACTTTTTTAGTTTTGCATTTGCACCAAATGACTCTCTTACCAACCAACAGCACAAGACTGTATACATTGATATACATCGGCACAACCTACCTTCGATACATCTCTTACGACATAATGGACAATGGAAAAAAAATTTCATGAGATAGCTTACTTAGACAAAAGAACCCTTCTATCTATTTAATCGACCTAAATGTTTTCAATCTCTTTTTTTTTTGTTTCAAATGTCTGCCTAAATCAACGCTTATCCAAAGTTAAATAACACTTTTTTTTCGTCAAATAACACGTATTTTATTGAACACAATTTACCTTCCTAGAAGCTATGAGATGAAACTTATACAACTTGTCAATATTCCTAGTGCATTTGTCCAGGTCCAATTCGCAGTATTTGTTTTTACTGGTAGTGAGCCAAACTCTATCGTAACTATCTTTTACCATCTCTAAATCATCTTTTTTGGTTGAAAATAGGAGTCGAGACTAGACAGTATTTCGTCTGTCTATTTTGTAAACACATGCACTCATGTAAATCTAAATACTGCTTTTATTTAAATGTTGTAAATTGGGTGATTTTGTTAATACCCCAATAGTGAGAAAGACGAGACACTTAACAACTCCGAAACCGCTTCAGTCCATCTGAATTGTAGTAACTCTTCTAAATAACAATGCTCTTAACAGTTTTTGGCCTACCAATTCTATACACCTCAGGCTCTGCTCATAAAACTGTAATGGAGCCGAGTCCCAACCTCCTCATCACCGTTTCTCAGTTCTCTTTGAATCCTCACTGGATGTAAGTACTTATTTCTGCCAGCATCATCACGTCGAGTTTGTTGATCGACATTTTTCCCCCACAGGAGAGTTTTCAAGATCTGGATTGGGAAGGAGATGGAAAGTCTCAAACACAGCCCGGAAAATAATATCATGAAATATGCGACCTTCGTATAAGGTAGTTTATAATTTGTAACTCAATGCAATCCTCGATTACAACTTTAACTCGCAAACCGCAATTTTATTTGAATATGAGATCACTAATTTAGATGGCAAATATAAATTTTATAAATTCAATCAATATGCATGACAATGGTTTCACTTGATAGCGCAACATTTTTCTCCTACAGCTAAAATGCATCCCGAATTCAATATTATACGCATACAGGTATAAATAGACATTTATAGGAATTTTCTACCAATGCGTGTATCAACATAGCGTGTTTCGGCAGTTCAACTTTGACTTTTGATCTCATGGTTTTCTGTTGAGATTGCGATACCTCTGACGAATGTGAAGAAGAGCTACAGTCCCATATGGAGTATATGATGCAAACTGCACGCCAAAAAACCTCTTCGTGAAGGAAAAAAACTAGTGTACATGGGTAACATTCTCAGGTGTAGAATAAGCTCCCCCATGGCATCGTTAAATGGTCTTATAGGCCGTCTGACCTCTTTTTAGCAAACGTCCACACAATCTCACTCAATATTTTCTCGTCTTGTAGCAAATATCAACACGTTCCACAAGGTTTCTTATCCGAATCCCATCTCTCCTTGTATCGTTTGTTGCCCATAAACGTCAGCAAGCATAAGAATCTCTGCATCAAATAAGCAGTTTTCTTCACTCCTTCATTATTCAACATATCGCCCCTATACATTTACTGGTGTTCTGCTACTACTTCACAAAACTAGCCTATCGTCCACTTTTTCCAGCACATTATACTGCTGACAGTATCATAACCCTCTCTTTCTCTCCTCTGTTAATCCATCTTCTCTGCCTTTTGATTTTCACCGATTTCAAATTTCCAACTGCAGTTGCACGTCATCCTGAGATTCCCTTACGAAAAGTAACATCAACTGCAAAGTACCCAAGTACAACTCTAAAAGATTAGGTCGATGAGTGTTTATCCTATAGGACCTAAAGGATAACAACTTTTTAACTACAGAGATATCATTGATAAAAATCGAGATAAGGACTCTCCACTACCTGAAATGTTATTGCTACTTTTACTTCCAAGATATACGGCTATTAATGCTGACTTGATTCAGTTTTTGTTCTAGTCAATCGTTATGTTGCTATAGATACAGTGTTCACGCTACATCTTACAATTTAAGAGAGAGAGAGCGAGAGGAAAAAGGGGTCATGATGGGAATCGGCTTATTGCTGAATTTCTCACGCGGAACTATCACATTTCTTCTCATTCAGACTCTATCACTGTGCGCCACGACATTTAATACCACAGGAGGCTGGTCAATAGTAGGTCTTTTATAAAATTTAATGGTTCGATGATTAACAGATATGGCTAGAAATATAGTTATTATATAGTTAAACCATCAAACTAGTAAATAAAGTGAAAAGAGGAGCTAATAGAAATTGCCCGTTATTCTCAGAAGTTTTTTTTTAACAACTGCCTTTAACCATAAAGGTGCAAACTATCAAAAGACCTGCTACATGTGATCAATTATTCATACTATAAAGAGTTTGCAAACTGCAGGCGTGACACTGAAAGAAACACTAGGTTTAGTGATTCTAATTCAAGATGCTATCTATTTTGGAGGCGAAATCGTAAAAATGCACTTAAAATTTCAATAAAATTGATAGTATTTCTGCTCTTTTACTTCTGACGATGAAAAAAGAGGATTTATTACACCGTTAAAACCTTTTGAAGGTGTACTATACAGTTCCTTATGTGGCTAAAAACAAAACGTGAAGTTGTTCAATGAGCACAGGGATCTTAATAACGTCAACTGTTTACTCATTTTTACATACAATTCATTTGTGATAATAACAGTTAGTATGAGGAAAATGAATAAACTCGTGACAAAAGAAAGTAAATCTTAAGTTTGATGAGTAGAAAAGTTTGGGTTTAAACGATCTGCAACATAAAGTTCGCTACAAACCTCGATTTCATTACAACCTCACCACTTAAAACAACAACTCTATTGTATAGTGGCATAAACATAATAGAAAACTGTAGTCGATTCAAGTACTAAAGTTTCATAGTGTAGTCTTGGTAATTAATAAATAACTAAATTGAATAGCTCTGCCAAAAACGACGAAAAATGTCAGTCATAATGAAACATTTTTTCTGACACCTAATAGCGAAACTGTTTTAAGGATATCAAATCTTTTCTTCACTAAACACTGAACCTTCTCCTCTTTAATATCAAATGAGCACCAGTTCATAATGTAATAGTGATGAGTAATTAAATAGTAACATTGTTATCGCGTAGTATTTCCAGAAAATTATAATTAATTTATAAAATAAGACATGAATAAATTATAGTGCTATGTAGGATGATAAATAATTTAGCCTAAATCGTAATACTTAATAGTCAGAAATATTATATACTCCTCAGGATGAGCAGTTAGCTCAATGAATTTTAAAAATTTTGGAAAACATTATCACCATTCAAATAATTTTTCTATTTAGAGGTAATGTAGAGAAACCAAACGCACTGCAGTTGTCAAAAATATGCTTGTTGCAACCCATTAAAAACTGAGCAATCAACCATAAGTTCCTAGTAGGGTCAGGTTAAAAATTTTGACATCAATTATAAGACAAATGAAGCTTGCAAAAGCAACAGTGTTTACCACACATTTTACTAACAGATATTACAAGAAAACTGAGTGTTAAATGCTGATAAACATGCTTGTCATATTACTACAGAAATCTGTCTTCTATAAGACTTCAATCCCCTCTCAGTTTTTGATTAGGTCCGTTATGCGAATTAAGAAGGCATTTGCGACTTTTGTGCTCATCAACTGACTGGCCTAGTCAGACATTGCTCCAAACGTCTTAAGAATACAAATATTAAAGCGCAAGCATTTCAAACTAAATTTGACTAGAGAATTTCTGCATGGAAAGTTTCAAATTATATTTAGTAGAAAACGGCGCCGATATTCCAGTTGGAATATTACAAAACCAAATAATAAAACAATGATTTCTGCACCGCACTTTATTTTATTTATTACCATATATTTGACACTAAGAGGAAAAGCCAATCATGCAAATCTAATTTGAATCTAGAATAATTTAAAGTTTGGCATCAAAACATGAGAAATGCTTCTTAATTCGACGCCATAAGATGAATTATAGCAACGTGATACTAACTGACAACTAAAGATGATACTCCTAAAGTTCAAAAAATTGGATATAAGTCGGATATTAGCGAATATACAAGTTGTATATATATACATAGCGAAAGATGGTGAAAAATATACGTCTAAATTTATATGGTCCCACAAAATTGATGGGTAGCGCTGGCACTACTCAATATTTTTTCCTGTGACTATGTGCATGTGATGCTTTAAATGAGTACAGAATACTGTGAAAGCTTGCATACAAGTTGAGACCTGCTTTTAATTTATTGGTTTTTGAAGAAAGCACTCGTTTTTTATGTTTTCAGGGGTGTCAACCGTTAGTATAAACTAAAGTAAAAAAAAAATCTTAGGAAAACATAATTATTAAAGTAAAGATAGGCATAAATAAATTCTTCTGGCCAATATCTTCAGAGCAAACTCTGTGTGCAGAGGAGGCAGAAGAGGAAGAAGAGGAAGATGGAGGAGGAGATGAAGAGGTAGAAGATGGAAGACACACTCTGACAAAAAAGATCCAAGACCAATAAACCTATAGCATAATATTGTTCAAATATAATGTGATATTGCAACAAAATGGCATGTCATAAATTTTATGCAAGCTATACAACTCATCATCGATAACTTTATTCAGGAAAATTGCTTCATGTTCTCAATACGACAGCGATGCCAGTGAACCGAGATGAAAAATAGGTGAAAAGCTACTACTCAATATCACTTACTATCTGAACATGAAAAACATAAAACTGAAAAATGCAAAAAGAAAAAAAAACTGAAAAGGAAAAAAAAGGAAAGAAAGAGAAACCTATTATTGAACTACTAAATCAAGATATAAACAAGAAATACTAGTTCAATCATTTTTCAATCCAAAGACTATTCATTTTTAGTTAAGATTTTTTAAACAATATAATGTTGAAAGACAAATAGAGGTTTCACTACCGTCACTTAACTTGACAGATAAAGTATACAATTATTCTGAATGTAAAGAGGGATAAAAAATTAAATTGGAGGAATTTATTGAAGTGGATAGGGTTGAAAGTATCAAGGGTTAGATAGAAAAACGATTTTTAAAGTGAATAAGTTTAAATTCAGGTTGTGTTGGTAACGGCCTGCTTGCAATTTTACAAAAGACAGAAGAAGAGATAAAGAGAAAGGGATGGAGGATTATTCAAACATCTTACATCCTGCTCTTTTGGAAATACCTTTATTAAACTGTTTTTCCCTAATTAAGGTTGTTACAAAATGAGAAAATTGGCATCACAAAGTTATTAGAGCATCCTTAAAATGGTATTTTCATTATACGCGTCATCCTACTCATCATTATAATTATCAGACGGTGCAATGGATATAACTCGTGGTTCTTGGAAAGTTTTCAAACGACACTCTCAATGTCAACCATGTTATATGACCACCTTTCATAGCATAGCCATCATTACTGAAACCACTGGCAATTAGTCACATAAACAAGGGTTATGTTTTAGACACATATTGATACAAATCAGTCGTGTGCTTAATTTACAAACAAGAGAAAGGCACAGCGAGAGAGAGAGAGAGAGAGAAAGAGGGGGAAGCATGGATAATATCATATGTGACGACAAAAAATTAACGGCTACATAATGTTATGTTTTATTACAGTGTGTATGTCAATTGGGCACAATGCCCTCTGAACTGCCAAACCGGGTGCAAAGTCCGATTCAACCTGATCTCGTTTACAATCATGTGTGTTGATGTGTAAGAGCAGTTTTCTTACGTGGTGCAAAGAGCTTCTCTCTCTCTCAGCACTTGCTTTCTTCTCACTTTCATCTCTCTCTCTCACTCTTCCTCTTTACCCCATACTAACTATATCGCCGATTTATATTTAACAGGCCCTGCTTATAGGCACAGAGCTTTTAATGACACTATCCAGTGGCAATATAAAAAGGATCAACTCCGTGTGAATTGAATGGAAAATGGTGGAAGGATAAAATCCCTATATTTTGCTTGGCAAACGCTGAAAGCCATAAGCAATTTGTATCTATCTCTTAAAGATGAGAAGTCGACGCACCAATGAACTACAAAGAAAATAATCTAACGGCAGTTTAATTAGAAAAAAATAAGCATTATGGACGCTTTTTGTAATAAATTTGGAGCCATATAACCAATAAATATCTGAAAAATATATAATCCGAGGAAATGATACGCTGAAGGATTGCTTTTAAAATTTGGAGGAGTTGAGAAAATAAAATCAGACTCAATGCTGCTAATAGAAAATTACTTGACGTGAACAGTAGAGAAACACCAAATTGATGTCGTTGCGTCACTTCTACAGTTTGGTGTATCACAGTAATAATTTAAATGCATACGACAGAGTTTTAATTGGCTATAAGATAGCATATGGATAAGCGAAAGGTCACTTATTGGAAATTAATGCAAAATGTTAACTGCAAAGGACGGCTGATAGAAAAGACCTGAAGAACTGATAATGATAACTCCTCTAGCAAATATTTGCCTATCTTCATGGGACCTAAAACTATGTAAAGTGCATCTTGTCTAATCAATTGGCTTTTGGATGTAAGCCATTAAAGGGTTAGAAGGGAAAAAATGAGCAGTTGTAATATGTAGGAGAGATTTTGGATTATTTATCATAATAGAAATGCTAACAATTGTCCAAAATGTTGAAGAGTAATAAATTTAACCTGATCCAATATCAACATTTCTTTTATTTTATTCTTTACCTCAACCAACGTTAGGGAATTAACCAAACAAAGGGAATTTATTTGAAAAGGTTCAGGGAAGAGGAGGAGGAGAAGGAAGAAAAAAAGCATGGAAACAACTATCTACTAAAATCTTATGGATATTGGATGAAATAGAGAAAGAGGGAGAGTCTCACACACAAGCACAAAGGCCACAGCAGCAGCCGCCGCCACCACCACCACCACGTTGCTGGACCTTGGTTGATAGGTCGTTTGGGGTGGACTAAGTGTCTCTGAAAGTTTAAGTCACACAATTTATGGGTGAGTTGCTTTTACTGAATGTCATAAAAATTCAGTCTAAATTTCCGACCGTGGCTGATATAGTCCAGAAAGTTCTCCGGTAGGTTATTTGAAAAGTATGACGCACGCTACCGCACATAAATCAAATTTCGAAATTTACGCAATGAACCAATGAGAGCGGTACCCACTAGCGAAATCCGAGATATTTGAAGAGTTTCTTTGCTATATATATATAAAAATATATGCATATGTATGCAATAAGTAGTAAAACCAAAATGAAAAATTGAAAAAAACTCTGTCTGAATGAAGATCAGTTCAATGGGCTCATGCAGCATGAATGTGTAAGTAGGTTAATATTTTTGCATTATAAAGCTATGGCCTTCTCTAAGTCAAAACTTGTTTTTCTCTATTGCATATCTCCAATTTCTATTGGGTTCTTGATCTAGAGGTATATATACAACACACGCACTCCTAGATATATATTAAAGTTCAAAAGTAGATGGCTTTCATCTACAAGAAGTGACTGCAAACCTTAGAGCTTTGATACACAATATAACAACCTACATGCACTTTGTAAATTGAAAAACCCACTTGCAAATCTTGTCAACATGCAGTCGGGTCCTATTATCCCGACTTACTTTTTAGTTAGCATCAATAGAGAAACACAAGTATATACACAGAGATACGCACTTGTAATTAATTTTCTTAGGCCAAATTATTGTCCAACAACAGTACTTCCACGTTGAGACAAAAGATTAATTTATCTAGAGATGCTCTGTCCATTCACGTTTGTCTAAAATACAGATGCTAATGAATATAATTTCATGAAGTCATTACAGGTTCCCGATAGACTGCATCAAACATTAAGAGAAAAAAAAGTTTTGCTTATGGTTTAGTTTTGTTTAATTTTAATCGTTATGCAGAGATTGTTTATGATAATAACTACGCCCGAACTTAAATCACTGCAAAAGGTCAAAAATATACTCATAGTGGTGACATCGAAACGCATTTCCTAAATGCAATGATTATTTTAACGAAAAGAGAATTTTTAAAAGGGAAAGCGAAAATAGATTGAAACCATAGATATACAATACGGCAATACAAATGTATAGATAGTTGCACAAAGTCAAAAACAAATTGCCCAAAGCAAATTCAATTAAATATTTTATGGAAGTCACCTAACTATATCTAGAAGCTCAATTCCGCCATTAAACAGTTGTTGTGCTGTTTTTGGCCGATTGTTATCAGTTCCAATGTCCATTGCAACAAGGCTATTAACATATTTCTTTATCACTGTCGTTTTGCTTGCCTAAGTACGCATGGGTTCATTGGAGTGTCCATAGCATAAAATCCTATACTTTCACCCACTTGAATCGATGACCCACCACTTGACCTCCACTTGTACAAATTAACATTGCTCTCCTACTATTAAAATGAGCCCAATTTCATCCTTGGCACCAAGCGGTCGACGATGACGAAAATGACAAGATTTGTAGTCTAATAAAAATTTTACTATGAAGTTTAATCAAGCAAACGTTCATCTCTTAAAATCTAGCTTTCTGCAAAGCAAATACTTGTATATGCATTATAGATCAGGCTGAGGAAAACTATGGTTAGTAAGTACTGTAAAAGAGTTGAAGAATGGCAGAGTGATGCTAAAGAGAAGCACAGTGAGAGATGGAGAGAGGAAAAGAGGAAAAAAAAAGGAATAAAAATCTTTAATTTTATCAGATTTCTTACATTCTCTCCCTTCTCCTTTTAAAATCTGGCTCATCTAAATGATCACTATACACATTTTTTTCTTTTCAAAATTGTATTTCTTATTCATCACTTTCAATCACAGAAACTAAGTCTAGCATCATATATTTATTATCCACACTTGGCTATTTCCTAGTAGAATGGAGGCCAGTGATTACATTTGGTTAGAGGCATGTTAAAACATAACTTTAGTAAAATATCACGATCTTTATGTATTTTCTTTCTCTCTCTCTGCTTCCATCGAACGAAATAATGTCTGTCTATGGAAGGTCATGAAATAAATGGCCTGAACTGAGAACTTTCCATTAGTTACATACAAACTCATCTTCAGTTTGCTTCAATAAGCATACGACAGCTTGGCGTCTGTGCAACATTTAAGAAACAGTCCCGTATATAAATATAAATGCTCGTAAGAAGAAAATGGTAAAGAGAAACTGCAATTATGCAAGTACAAGAGGAAGAAAAAAATCACTCTAAACATTATATACTGTCTCTACTATATTACTCGGGTTATTCAAATAAAAAAAAAAAGAAATGCAGAGACCGAATGGGAGGAGAAATGAGCACACGTCTCACTCAATCCTTCCTTAGCTTTCCATTACTACCCTCTTGCATTTTTCCACTCAGCAAATTAAAAACAATTATTCACTCAAGTCAGGGCATTGGTCTTTGATATATGAAATGTACTATTTCAACATGGAGCATATAATAAATGCGTTGCCTTATGAATCAGAATAGGCGACATCACTCAAAATATATAAATGTTGCACATAATTAGATTCCTTCTCTGTTTTCAAGATAAATGACGATTGACGTCAATTTAGGACCATTCTTAAACCAGAGATAAAACTCCTACTTGTTCAAATCAAGCAACTGCTTACAATCGATTCAAAGAAATATGAGGGGGGTTTCTTTCTCCTTAATTCAATTTAAAAGGGTTATTCAACTATTACGTCTTAACAATTGTTTTCTGAATAATTTGACTTTGATTTCTAAAAGTAACAACGTTTGTCAGATTAGTTCCTGATGCTACAAATGCTACAGTATACTTTGTCAAATCTACATTTAAAAGTTATAATAATAGTCTAGTGTTTGAAAGCGATTGTACAATATACACTTCAAAAAAAATTTCAATGTGGGGGAAAAAAAAGAAAATTTGATTGATATGTTCAATTACATACTAGAAAATATGATTTTTTTTCTTACTCACATATCAAAAATATGAAAAGATTTCACATTATAAAAAAAAATTAATGCTAAATGCATTCAAATTTTCACTGTCATGCTCTCTTTTGAATAAAAATCTGAAGATACAAAAAATATCTTTTAAAAGTTATCAGTTTAATATACTTCTTTCAATAAATTTTTAACATATGGCAAGATAAGTACATTTTCTCATTGCTTTCAAAAAATTGTGTCTTACGGTATTTTTTCAAGAGAAATTTTGAACCACGATCGACTTTGATTCTTTAATGCAAACAAAAGTAACAAGTTATGAAAAGAGACATTGGAAAATATTTTCTCTAAAAGTTTTGTAAACATGCATCATTAGAAAGGAAAAGAAAGGAGAAATAGTGAGTGATATTAGTCAAAATACAGCAGTCGATTTACAGTACTGCGAAAAAAATATATGCCGATTCAGACACCACTCATTCTAGTTAATAATTGGAAGATCTCAACAAAGCACAAAATTGAAAACATATTCAAAATATTCACGTGTATACATACAACCATTATATATAGAAATATAAAAGCAACGTGTCTTAATGCACATGATACACATAGCTATAATTTGAGCGACGAGAAAGAGAGATGCAACAAAGAGAGTCAGAGAAGAGAGAGAAGAGGGAGAATCTGGCGTGCCAAAGCCCACTTTTTAAGCCAAACCGTCAAGTAAATAACTATTTGATAGTTTCAATAAACTCTAATGGCATATAGTGTAATAGATCTAATTCCTCTTTAGCAATTTTAATTCATATCTCATATAACTGCCGCATTAATTTGAAAGCGTAGCCCAATATCACTGTAAGAAAAATAATTAATTAAACGATTAAGGAATGCGCATTATTACTGCATCTTTGAGGAAAAGGATTGTTTTTGGGCAATTTAATTTATGTAAGCTAATGATGAATTTCAACAATGAAATAACTGATTTCATCTAACTGCAAAAGGCAAAGGTTGACTGTATGAAACATCTAAACAAAACCATTCATTTGTAATAAAAAAAAA
>JAAFCE010006668.1:14666713-14786519 GCA_013389805.1 Trigoniulus corallinus
TATTAGCAGTACCCAGCTTTCCCAAGCGACCACCAATGTCAGTACTAATTGGGCTTGCGTTGCTTAACTTCAGTGATCAGACGAGAACTGGTGTGTCCAACACAACTCGCTGCTCCCCCAACGCAATAAGCCGCACCCTGCAATGACGTGACCCTCCCCCAATACATCACTAAGATTCATCATTAATTCCCCTTTAGATTAAGACTAATTTTTCTTATTTCTTAATAGATAATTTAAGTGATGTACATGAAAATTAAGAAGCGATAATCTGAATAAAGGTTATCCACCTTCCAAAGAAATTAAGCAACATAATGACACGCACCTCTTAGGACGATTACCTGTCACGTGTACTAAAAAAAAAGAAAGAAAAGGGGAAAAAACACAAGTGAAAAACATGACAGTCGTCTTCGTCACGACTAAACATTATTTTGAACATTTAAACAGCATGTTAGGTTAAAATCATAGTTGTTAGTGGAGAGTGCATTTTGCGGACAGTTTGACCAAATGTAATAATAACAAACCTACACATAGTCAATGATGCATGTTGCCAAATCTAATCTTGAAATGTGATCATTCACTGTAATTTTACGATGTGCTTTTATGGAATCTGGCCAAAATGTTGGCATCATACTAGAAATATATATATATAAAACCGCCGTATCTACATTTGAGGGAGAAGAAAGACAGCAGAAAAATATAATGAAAAAAAAAAATTTCCTCCTCCCCCATAAAATTTACGGTAAAAGGAATAACCCAATATTAAATAGGGACCTAGGCATAGAGATCCTATAAGTTTCTTAGCCTTTGAAATCTTTATCGGAAAATACAATTTGTCAAACGAAACAACAAACAAGTAGTTGATTTGATGGCCCAGTGGATTTTCAGACTTAATGCCAATAACGTGAAGAAAAGCTGGAGAAAAATGCTTGCAAAAATGTGAAGAGAATACATTTCTCGATATTAAAACAGAGAATATTTCAGAGCAGTGGTTTTCTGACACGACCACCAAAAGCAGACCTGCTGGTGCTCTCTTGTGAAATCATTTGCACATCTTCATCGGTTTTTATTCACCCTAAACATGAATATAAATAACTAATAAATGCACAGAAAGAAAACTATTCATTTTTAATAGCACCTATTCTATCCCTTCTTTTCAACCATATCTGTTTTATATTTTTTTCTGGAAATCACAAAATGCCTTTTGTTTTACTTGCTCACATGCTATTAAAATTTGTGTCTCAGTTGTGAATATTGCTGTTGCACTTTACGAGGATCATAACAGCATGTGAAAAATTCCCATAAAGCATTTAATTTATTACGAGTGCATATAGTGTCCATCCCTAAAAGAGGTAACTTTGATATAGTGCACATTTTCTAAGAATCATTAATATTAATTTGATTAAAAGCAAAAGTCATATGGCTGTAGGACGTTGAAGCAGCAAATGTGAGACAGACCATACGTAAATCAATGACAAACCTGGTGCTGAAGAAACCAAAGAGGTTAATGAAAAATATAAAGAGCATGGATATTTTTATAAGCAATTCCGAAGATCAACATTCCAAAGCACTAGGGAGATAGACTCAGATGTGACCCATAGAACCAATGGGGGATGGTTGATGTGGAAACAGGCAAATGCAGTCCTGTGTAATAGGAGGGTCCCAATCGAGTTAAAGAGCAGTGGTTAGGCCAGCTGTGCTATATGGATCACAGTGTTGGACAGCGAGGAAGAGCCACGTCAGTAGAAATGCAAGTAGCCGAGATGCGAATGCTGGGGTACATAAATGGGGTATCAAGAGCTAATAGAATTGGAGACAGGCAAGTGGAGTCTTCTGTGAAACGGAGAGGGTCCCAATCAGTTTGAAAGGGAGGTTTAGCAAGGCAGTGGTTAGGCCAGTTGCGCTATATGGATCAGAGGGTTGGGCAACGAGAAAGAGCCACATCAATAGAATGCAAGTAGCCGAGATGCCAATGCTGGGGTACATAAATGGGGTATCAAGAGCTAATAGAATTAGGAATGAGTATATTAGAAGAAGTAGCCTGGGGGTGGGGCACATCGCGGAAAAAATGAGGGAGAGTAGATGGAGGTGGTATAGACACGTAATGCGAAAAGGGGAGGAGGAACTTATTAGATCCATTACAGGAATGCAATTGGTTGAAAGCACTCGGGGCAGGAGGAGACCTGGTGGGAGATAGGCGAGAATGGATGGCTGGAACCCTCAGACCTGACCCTGCTCCACAGGCGGGATAAAGGTATGATGATGATATAGTTTTATAGGCCCTAAGCGAGATATTTGTCTTCAAAGATTTCAAACCATTTTGGTGATTAAGTAAAACTATTAAAAAAATTGCTCTCTTGCAGTTTATAATTTCAATTTTCATCTCAATTCCGGAAGGTGAAATACAAAATGAGTTCAAAATAGTTGAAATAAACAATGTCATTTAAAGGAAAGTGCAACGTAAGATTTATAATAATATTTTTGCAGCTAACCAATTTGGATAGATTAATATTATCGCTAAAAGGGGTTACTAACTTTACAAGGAATTTAATCAAACCTATTTCAATGTTGTTGTTGTTGTTTTTTGTTGGTGTTTTAGGGCCCTTCAACTACAAGGTCATTACAGCCCCGTCCACTGTGTAGTTCTGATGCAGGAACTGCACAGACACTACACTAATGCGACGATTTTTGGATACTAGCGGTACCCAGTTTTCCCAAGCGGCCACCCATGTCAGTACTAACTGGGGTTGCGTTGCTTAACTTCAGTGATCAGACGAGAACCGGTGTGTCCAACGCAACTTGCCGCTCCCAACCTATTTCAACCCAAGGCTAAAAGCGATGCATGTAGATTATTTGAGTGAACCAATGTTGACAGTTGAAGAAATAATATTTTGAAATCTCTTGTGAGTCTTTAAAGTGATTGGAGTTTCTTGAAATTGTAATTTAAGATACAACAGGCATTGGATACTGTCACATGAGGGCATAATTTCAAATTATTTCTGAAATTAATCCATGCAGTGTCCTTTGCAATCATCTTTAATGCAGTCGCGTCCACCTAAAACTATAAATCGCAAGTAAATACAAACTAACTTTAGGAGGAACAAAGAAGCAGGAGAAATTTTGGAAGTCGAGGGAAGAAGCAACCCATTTCTTTAAAGTATTCAATATTCATCATTGGACTTTTAAGTTCAATATATGGGACAGTGAACACTGTGTGCGTGCGTATCAAAACTAGTATTATAGAGCTTGTGGCAACACACCAGATGCAGCTTGCGATGTATTCATGTCTCAATTTGTCTAATGCATTTCCTGAAAAGCTTTTCTATCCAAAAATATGCTGATATATGGTCAACATGTGATACGAGCCAATTTTTTTTCTTACCTCTATTATATAACATCATCCTAAAGAGGAAAAATCTTCACGACATTCTGCTGTGGCAAAGAAAAATTGCCAACGTGGGAACTGTCTTTTCAACGAGTTGAGATCTAATTAAAATAATGCTGAGGCAATTAGTAGCGACTATCATTTGATAACTAAAATGTTTTTCCTATAAGCTACAGAGGTTTAATTAAAAAATTTATAAGCTCAAAAGACAGAAAGAAAGCTCGATAACTATTTTGACTCATAAAACAGCCATATTGAAGAAGGGAGGGGAAAAGCATTATGATAATCTTACAAAAAACTACATCATGAACGCATTACTAACTGCATTAAATCAGTGCCAGCATGGCGAGAAACCTCTTTAAATTTAGAGATTAATTATTCAACAGCACAAGAAAATGCGATATGTAATTATTGTCATCTCCACGTGACAACAATGACATTTTACTATTCAACTCTTAAGAGAAAATAAGCTCAAGAAACAGGTTCTGGCATCCATTGAACAGCAGAAGCACTCATATTGGATGATGATAATTAACCGTCTATTTTTTAATCTTGCCTTCTTCTCCTGATAATATTTTGCTTTTTCAACCTTCATTTGCCGTTGTATAGATTTCTAATACTGAATTACACAACACGCATATACAATTTACAAATACCGCAAAGTGAGCAAATATATAAGTTCAAGAAACACAAGGCGAATTGTTTGTCATGTCTTATCCAAAGTAGCAAATCATAGAAGGGCAATAAATTGCAGAAAGACTCGTCATTTGCGTCTTAGGTTACAAACTTAATTTACTGACTCTGTAGTCGACGACGTTTGGTAATTAGTACCTGAATCCCTAGTGATACCATTACATTAACCAGAGATATTGATCTCATACGAGATAAATTGTAAGAGACCCCGAAAAACACCAAGAAGCTCTCAGTTAACGCCAGCCATATCTTTTTGTTCAGGCAACTTTTGTGGTGTTCTTGCACACTGATAAGAAGTTGATTATATTCTTAAAATTACAAGTCCAAAATACATAAGAAGTCGGCATACATTGCTCTGTCAAATACACTATAATGTCAACAACTGCTGACAAAATGGTGCCGTTGCCATTTCAGCACTGTATTATTCAGCATTTTATTATCAAATCCCCGCAAAATTTAACTAGGGCCTACCCTAAACGACTGTCAAACTTTTAAAATTTAATACCGATATTTTCTATGTCGTTTTCGCTAAAAAAAATATTTTAACTCACAGCACAAAGTGCTACTTGTAAAACACCAACAACAACTCATCTCAACTACATTAATCACAGAAAGTAAACATTATCTACTAGTGTGCAGAAATTTGTCCCTTTAAACCGATGATGCTTACATCCCAATTAATATATTAGAGTTTAGTTAACAGACTGCATTAATCAATTTAATATCGCCAAATACCGTGCACAGAATCAGTTGATAAATAATGATATGTGTATCTAAGATTATATTGGGAGAAAAAGTGTTGTAGTGGCAAAATGACTTAGTAATTCTTGTTTTGGCCTACAACAAAACATGTCACAAAACAGCTCTTTGGTGGAAACTTTATATGGTTGCAAACGTCAATATTCACTGCAGGGAAAAAGTGACTTGAGTCGTTTTTTCAAGCGCCTTCACATAAAAGTACTACTAGCAAAAATAAAAAAACCAAACCCCTTACAGTGCTTATTGTATTTTAAAGGACACTATTTCGGTTTCGCTCTTTTCATAAATCTCCACGATGTTGAATTTATAAAGCATTTTGAAATTGAGAGACAATTTTTTTTTGTCTTGTATAAAAAACATTAAAGGGGAGAGAGAGAGAGAGAGGGGTCCCATTAAAATGTAAGTACAACCGAAACGATCTTCTCTTCAATTTTAGCTACCATAATATTAAACAAACTAACCTCGAGAGGTAAAAAAAACTAAAAAATTATTTCTTACAAAACCGATATAAAGACCTTTATGAAAGGAAAATAAAAATATATAACTCGTGATTGCCATCTTTGGGCAACACAATAAATCAATTTCCTCAAACTATTTAAAAGGTAAATAGATTTACAATTCTCAAGCTTATCAAGAGAAGTATACAGTGAGTTTTCAAAAATCAAATTTTGCACCCTCATCCAGTGTGTAACCCTACCCCAGGCTCCAAAAATATGAACTAAATCTCAATCTTTACTAAAATGCCAAAATGCAATTCACGCTTTATACTGTAATGGATATTCGGTGTAGAGGCAGGCACTTATATCCCAATCTGGATGCACCTCTATTACATATTAGCCTTTTTTTCCAGCTTAATTCATAGCCTTTTGTATGCAGAGTAATGGGAATAACGGGTTATAAAAGCAGATAAGCCAAAAATAGCTGCTATAAATGATGGATCCTGCTTAACTATTTACTAGATACTATCTGGAAGTGGCAGAGAGTACTGCTACAAAGTTTTTAAATTGATAAAATAAAGTTTTAAAGCTAAGGACGTTAAATGGTTAATAAACAAATATTTAATTGTTTATTTCTTTTGCCCAGGCAAAGAATATCATTGACTAAAGTGAATGGGATTGCGTTTGAAAAACTAAAAAGACAGCAGTACCAGTTCTTTTTATAGTAATGATGATGATGACGATGATAATAGTGAACAGTGCACGTTGGACGATAGCAGTTCAGGTACAAGAATATTACAGAGATACTGACGCGATGCTATCGATTTGACACAAAAGTAAATTCAAGTCGCACACAACACAGACAAACGAAGACAGAAAGAGGCAAAAAAAAAAGGAGAGAGAGATAGATAAAGCTATAGTAAAATGTAAGACAGCCAAATAAATGTGAAAAACAAGAGGATATTGCGAATTTGTGATATGCTGCTAAAAGAAATTTGAACATGTGTATATTAGAGACTTGAGAGTGAAATCAAATGTGCAAATACATTTATTAGTGGCCTATCAATGTTTCTGACGTGTGCATATACGACATAATTACATCCAAAAGATAATAACTTACTATTGTTAAGTCTTGCTAAGGCGACACTCAACAACACAGTAATTGACACTTTTTCAAATCCTTAATCAAAATATAGATCACGAGACAAAATAAACGTTTGTTAGACGGAGGGGTATATCTATATAAGCTTGTAACGAGAGAACAGTCGACTCATTTGGAAAGGATATTAAATTCACCTTAGATTTATATATAACTATATCTATATAAAGCTTCATTTTTGTTCTCAACACACCAAGCCATCTATAGTTTAAAGATTCATTTATTAGCGGCTACGAAACAAGAGAGAGACACAAAGATCAGAAACGCTTTCCGTACTACATTTATCAAAAGTTGACCAGATTATCCCTTCAATGAAATTATGAATAATTAATCAAATTTTCTCAGCTAATCCCTCCTCTCCTTATTCAGGCTCAAATGTATGATAGATGACGAATATGAAAACGATTTTTCTCAAGAATTATCCTCCTTTTTTTTTCTTCCTCTCAAACGGTTTTTCCGAGGTCGAACTTTGTATGTCTAAAAGTATTAAACCTTGTTTTATCCAAAAGATCTTCAATCACGTACTCGACACCACACACACATTACAAACTAGCGTTTCAGAAATGAAATTTATCAAGAAAGCATCCATACAAGACGATATTATAGGTTGTGATCGATGTCCTCATTAATTGAGGATCACAGATAGCTAAAACGATGTTTATTTAAATCAATTTACTGTAAAATAGACAAACTTTATCTCGTCCTACTTTTTTTTTTGTTGGTCTCACTCTCTCTCTCTCTCTTTCTGACCAAATGACTAGACGAATACATTATCGGATTGACAACCATAGAATGAAATATTGAAACTATAAAGATGATGCTCTATTCAATTCACTTTAACATAAATAAGGAGAAAAGGCATATATGTGTGTGTAGATGTATCCTGGTGTTCATTTCAAAACACATAAATTATGAAACTATGTCTTAAAAAGGGAGGAGAAAAGATAATCTTGATTGTGATTTTTTTTATTCTTAACTTAGAAGAGAAGAGTTTTTAAATTTGTATTGTATTATTACTAAGGCTGTTCTCTTCGGCAGTCTGAAATGCAAAGACATCGAGGCACCAAAAATCCATTTCAGAGGCAGACATATATTTTTGCAATTGAGTTTATTGTCAGTAAATGTCTGTATACTTAGAAAACTGCTCTGCGAGGAGAACAAAAACGGCCTGTATCTACTTTTTCTTTTTTTTTCTACTCTAACTAACAAATTGTAGTTATTACAACGCACATAGAAGTTACATATACGTAATATGTCACAATTTGTTTAACTATACACAGTCGATGTGTTAAAAAATTATGCCAAAATTACCATATGCGAGAGACTGAGTTGCCTCATCATACTCAGAATTGGAAGATGTTATCTCTCCATTACGTCTAATTTTAAAAGTACACAGGGAACCAAATTTGATAAATAATTCCGGTCTTCAATACCTCTTACTTACTGTATAAACTACAGACAGTTATTGTGAGTCACTTAGGCAATAATCCAGATCCCTCTTCTTCTAAGTTTCCCTCCCTGCATGCAGTAACAAAATTTATGATTGATTTCTGGATACAACTGTGTAGTTTAGTGCTTACAACTGACTCGCGGAAGAACGACAACATGGGGATTCCACAAATATGTCATAGGATTACAATTTTCTAGACAACTATATAAAAGAATTTGTCTTGGAGATAGTAAACCGCCAAGAATTTATGACCGATTAGGTGGGGAGAATGGGAGAATAGTTGAGTGAGACATACACACACACAGATAGAGATGGAGAGAAAGAGAGAGAGCAACATCCTACAAGATGCGCGCTTACTCTTTTTCGACCCAGACAGACAAAATAGAGGCTAAAATAATGAGACAAGTAAATAGCAACTTGACATCCTCATCTAAATCTAACAAACATGAAAGCCAAGTGCATAAAGAGCATATTGTTTGTCGACCTACGGCCTCTAAATGCGATGCTACTGTCAGCGGGACACGATAAACGAAATAAAAGGGGAAAAGGAGAAAGTTGCTTAAGACGGTGGCCTTAATAGGCAATCACTACAATATCGATGAACCAATTTCGTGAACCAAACGAAAAATTCCACTATCATTCGTTGACAATAATTATGAGGACAGAACAAGGGGGAGAATAAGAGTATTTTCACAAGTGGGCCACCCACAACTAAGAAATTAAAATCGATACTGCTTTCCTTCATAATCTCGAGTACTCTCCATTACGATTACTTACTTTTAATCCGAACAGTTGGATGCTGGTGAATATTTGATATACATGGTTCCCATGAAATGGCACGATGAAGTCTTTATATATTTCAAGATAAACAAAAGAAAAGTACTAAGAAAGTAGAAGGTCTAGAGAGCCAATTACCACTGGGTATATTAAGGTGCATACCCCACTCCCCCACTGTACCTGAAGCAGAATAAAAAGCAAGGCGAGATACTGTCGCCTATCGACCAAGCGACAGCTTCCACTAGGTCGGGAGCAGAGAGTGACTGCAACAGGACCTTTTGAAGTATTTCTTTAGATATGGGCCTTCAAAGTGCTATCCCAACCAAAGTGAATAGACGTTATGCATTAGCAATGTTCAAAGTGATTGCTGATGAATAAATACATCATTTAGGAGGGAGGAAGGCGGCAGACCACCTTGTACTAAAATGACAAGACGAATACATATCTCTAAAACTCAAAAGCTTCACGCATTAAAGCAACAGTAAGCATTAAAATAAAAACGACGGTGGAGTTTCTAGATTTGCACACAAAGAGGAAAGTTTTTTTTTCCTCCAAATTCATGCATATTGACATCTTCTTTGCGATGTTGTGATTGCCCTGTTGAATTATTCAGCTTCTGTCCCACCTTTTTTTTTCTCAAGAAAAACCAATCTTTTCTGTTTCCTTTTAGGAGATTTCACAAGTACTCTAAGATTTTTACTTTGTACAAAAATTTACCTTATGTGGAAAGAGAAGAATGCAGTGAATGAATTTTGGTCTCTCTATCTCTGCCTCTCACTCTCTCGCGTATTTTTTTTTACTTCGACAGTCATTTTCAAATTCTCTTCACATTTACTTCACTTCAAATGCCCGTTTTCTTTTCAAATGACTAAGAATAGCACTGGCATCAATAAATTTTAAGGATAAAAAGCAGGTTAGTATTAGACATCGGCCAAAGTGTAAAGAGTGCTAAACGACAGGTCCTTCAACTGTCCATCACTAATGAAAGTAAATGTCAACGCGGTGTGAATATAATATTTTTAATAACACGGATCATTAGTAGTGATCTATATAAGTAGTGCACCATCACAAACCATTTCATCCCTCTTATTTTATATACACCGTAACTCTATAATTTTCTCATCAAACATCCAAAGTGCGGTTACCCAAGTGATCTATAGACGAATGCGTTTTAGCCGACAACTCCTATCCTACTGATATAAAGAAATGAGCGGATCTTTACAAAGCAGTAATGCAATACGTCTGTGGAGGCTTTGTGTACAAAATATAAGTCCAATTCATAAAAAATGAAAGATGCAGTTTCTCCAGTTTATACAAACGCTCATTTTTATATAACACATAAGACGTTGAAATCGCAATGCGACTGCTAAGAAACAACAACCAAAAAAATTAATTTATTACTCTCAAAAGTGAATGGAAAAGGCAGTATTTTTTGTCCTGGGAAATTAAAGAGAATAAAAAGATGCTCCTAAATAGGATAAACAGCAACACATTTGAGAATTACCGTTTTAAACACTGGCATACAAAAACGTACTGTCGTCATTGGAGAACAAGAGGGGAAAAAGGTAAAGCTATTCAACATACAAAATGAATTTCCGTCTGAATACAAATAATGAAGTAGAAATAAGCTTACAAAAGAGGGGGCTTTACTTGTGTTTGAAATATAAGAAAATGTAACGAAATAACAGACGGTTAGGGTCATCATCGCCAGACAGCAAAGAAAACAAAAGAGTACTGGTGGATGAACGAGATGTACTCGATTTTTATCAGCCTAACACTCGAAACTTTATTTGTTATTAATGTCATTGAGTAAGCAAGGCACGATCACAACGAATCACTCGGTGAAATGCGTTACTTATAAATTTTCCTTTATCAGGACAAATACATCACCTCAAACACAACTTTTAAAAAGAGATTAGACATACCCGGTTGTCGTCTAAGAGAAATTTCAACTCTGTCAAAAATACGTGAGGTTTATTAGAGATGAAATCTCTTGTCGTTACTGAATTCAATCTATTGCCGCCAGAAGAAGAAAAAACAGAAACGTCAATATAATAACTTAATCACATCTCAATCTAATTTTATGGCATGCCTTATGCAAAAAAAAGTAACTAAATATTTATAATAGTAATTATTTTAATAGCGATTTCATATCGTAAGATTCATTACTAAGAGAAAGGTGACTTAAGTGACAGAATGAAAAAGAAAAGATTTGAAAGATGTTTATACTACAAATCAGAGTGGCCCATTAAGTTATTTCTCTTCTTCCTGTAAGATTTTGACAAATGAATGAAAATCGAGAGGAAAATAATTAGTTATCTTAGCGAACAACATTGAACTTACAATAAAAGGCGCCCCACCCGCCCATGTCTAATTTTATAAAGTATGTAAGACTTACATTTATTCGTTAAATTCATTGCATAAATGTAGTAGATGCCATCTGTGCCACTTTTTTTTAAAAAAAATAAAAAGATTTCATTTGAGCATTTTATTTAGAAAGCAATTCATTTATGCCAGAATCTCAAAGAGAAAGAGGCATGTTTCAAACGATTAATACTGCTTCGATGCAAAATCCAATTATCTTTGAAAATTAAACCTGTTATATTCATAAGTAATTCCTTTAATTTGAAGTTACCTTTCACATGATCGCGTCATACTCATCTGAAACCATTATGATACCAATATATATCTGCTATTTTTCTCAAGAAAAACATTAAAGTTTTCTCACACAACACCTTGTTAAGAAAAAAAAAGGGAGACAAAACTCGATGGAGTTAAAAAAGAGGAGGTTGGATGAGGAGGGCATCTCACCCATGCATTCAAGTTTGTTTAATGTACTTTGGATCGATTGAGTAAAGTAGGAAAAAAAACACTTGTTTTCGCTAACAGAGCGGATTATCCGCCACACTTATCAGCTTTAAAACATTTTCTAGTGAAAAGACAGAAAAAAAGAGGTAAAATTTGCACTTAAAAACGTTATATATGTTTGCCAACTTAACGTAAAAGTGATGGTATAAAAAGAGAGTGTGAAACACCCATCTTGTATTTTCTTTTACTTCACACATTTACTGCATCTACGAGTATGTTTGTAAACCTCTATACCCAAAGTTCATTAAATCTGATTTCAGACATTTTTATCCTCAAATGTTGAGATGTAAGAATGACTTTGAACGGAGGGAAAAAAAATCCATACCTTGTGATTCAAGGCACTGATACAAGAAATTCCTTACAGTGTTACAAATCTAAATCGCTTTTTCAGAGTATTTTAACTTTCCTTCACACCATCGCACATAAAAATCTATTATAAGTTTAAATCGCATCTACACAGACAATTCGACGAGTTTCAACGCTAGCGAATTATAGCTGTGAGGTAATAGCAAGACGAACCATCATTTCTACCACTTTCCATCAAACTCATAACCATTTGCATAAAAATGATAAAAATCACAATAGAGTCTAGAGAGAGAGAGAGAGAGAGAGAGATGTATCTTCAAAGCGCACCAACATCCTGCGATAACACTAGTGACCCGAATAACAAAAGTCCAAGTTCGGAAGTTGTAAGACTGCAAGATATTTTCCTTTCTTGATAGTCTCAAAATATCTAATTTTAAGAGTCAGAAGAATTATTATTGAGCTAAAAAAATTTATTACTTGAAGTTAGTCAATATTTTTATGGTGGAAAGTTGAGCTTTGCTGTCAAGCATCAGTGCTGTGTGTGATTGCCCTCACGTGAGCAAATGTTTACTCCTCTCCTTGTACCAGATAAGATTCGTAAAGAAATTCACTTCTCCTGGGTTAAAGAGCAAATTCATTCCCTGGATAGATTCTCAAATAAAAGGGTGTGGGTCAACAAGACACGATGTTTCAGAAGAAGTATTTAACGCTAAAACATTCGGGCGAACGAAGACTCTTGCAGATACAAGCATGAGTGAAAGATCATCGATCGTCATCTGGCTAGCTCTTTAACTCCTTTGACGTTAGACAACTCACTGGTCATTTTATTAACTTTATTTATTTTTCTTATTCTTCTCCAACTTCTTCAACATGTGTGATAAACTTTTCTTTCATTTTGAATTTTAAAGAAATAAGGATAAGATAGGGAGAAAAAAACAATGGCGTCTGAGATGCTTGTTAACGACAAACTGCAGAGAAATAGTGACGTCTTTATTTATATACCCTACTTCATACACTCTGAAAAACATCTTCTAGAAAGAAGCTAAAAAGATGAGTGGAAGATAAGAGCAGAAAAACATTATCACTTGACACAGTTGCATATTATATATGTATCGTATTATATTGTACAATTTACTAAATTTTAAATCAATATCTACTGACTTAAGTGAATCAAAGAGCAAATTTAACTAGCACATAATCCCCTGCCCGACTCCATTTTTGTGATTTTTTCGGTGTAGGGTGGCAGTTTGTGGAAAAATAACTTTATTAACTCTACACTAATTGGAAGAAACTAAAATAATAAGGCGAGCAATGTGAAATCCATCATCCGGTTATTGATTATTGCCACTCACTAATTTGCGGCTGGGTGCGTGTGTGCCTAGTCACCTGCTATCAATTTAAAAACAACACTTTCAGAAGGAAATAACAGGAATTTAGTGAAAGTGAGTAAAAGAAAACGGCATTTTACTGGTATATACAATGCTTTTGGTGCAACTTTAACTAAGGCTGCCACACTGTCGACAAACGAAACTTGTGCTAAGTCAGTCATTTTTTATACACAATGTTTCAGCCTTTTATTTTCCTCCTCCTCCCATTCCACGCTCTTCCTTTTACCCCTTAATACCAACCAGATTACCCACATTTCACTCCACAAATAATATGCCTGACTAAGCGCATATACCCAAGTACAAAAGTGACTTTCTTTCGTGAACTTTTTTTTTATGATTTCACATTCCTCACATAGCTCTGAAAAAACTCTTAGCAAATAGTGATGCAGCTATTGATATATTATAGATGAACTATGGGCTAATTGTGTAGGTGCAGAGGAATGAAACCATGGGGTGACGACGGAGAGGCAAATATTTTTTTAAACGATAAACTTTTATACTTCCACGAGAGCAAACCAAAGACAATGAATCTAAATAGTAGCATAACAAAAGTAATTTCATTCGGAAAAATCGCCTAGTAAATGTGAACTTGAATTCAATGAGTGCCTTAATCATCTCTCTTGCTTCAATTACCTGCCTATTGATATTTAAAATGTATTTTCTCCTCCCTTTTTGATGAGCAACTATGAAAGCTCAACAAAGAAAGTAAAGTCTCTAAGAGTACTTCAGTGTTTAATTCACTTAACATTAAATCAATTCGTGATTTACGTTATTTTTTTCATCAAAGATAAAGGAAAATGTTAGTGAATACTTTGTTAATTATTCAAGTAGTCAGGAAAATCATTCAATGTCAACATTTACGTTGAAAATTACACTATATCTGTAATGAGCAAACTTGATATTCACTCTCGAATCACAAATCACAAGCAGACGATGCTGTTTATATAAATTGTATAATTTCTAATAAAAAGTAATCGGTTTACTTTAATTTTTTTAGGAATGTGCTCCACTTTTTTTCATCGTTAGAATTAAAATTTAGAGAGGAAAGTATGGACTTCTTTTTTGGAGTAAACGTTTTATGTTATAACATTTTCATTTGAACAATGACAAGTGGTATGAAACGTATAGGAGATATCTTTCCAAGCTCTGATCTAATAAAAGAAATGATATCAATTACATAGGGATGAGTTCATTTAAATTTCGAGATATGAGAAGAACAGAGAATTTTCTCTTTCACTTTCCTTTTGTGAAAGGACATTTTGTGACATAAAATGAAGCCTGGTTTCTGATGATATCAAAGAGGAAAATGAAAACGTAAGAACGCGCCAGGTCTCAAAGTTTTTCGACAAAAAATGCTTAAAGTTTTATATTTTTTGTGTTAGAAAATGTATAGCAATTCAATGTTCTTTAGTAGTGAAAGTGAAATGTTCAAGGTAACGTCAACATCGCATTTTAACTTACTTTGGTGTCATATGATGATTTCAGTTTGCCTGTCCCAGTGCATTACACACTAACACATAATACACAATCCATCTCTGTATCTGATGTATAAGGAGTTGGCGACAATCCTCATAAGTGCACAACAGGCAGAAATGAAAAAAAAAAATGCATTGAAAACGACATGAATAATCGCAGTCAGACGTCATTCATTATTTGGTAGTCTGGCCAACAACATTCCCCCCTCTCCCTTCCACTTTCCCTCATTACGAAAAAAAATTGTTGATGACAGTAGCACTGTTCTCTAGTTTAGTGTTTTGTTACATGGAACAGAAGACATTTAATAATTGAAGATATTTTATGTCCCCTTGCTGTCCCTTATTCGCCAACCTAACCCTTGTTTCCCTGTTTATAATGCACTAACAACCATTTTCTATGGTAAATATTTGACTTAGAAAAGCACATGTTAAGTAAATGGTTTTCCCGTGCTGCTGATTCTCTTTCAAAAGATATGAGACGCGATGCTCTAGCAATCAATTGACGATGGCAAAGAAAAACAAGGGTAATGCGAATTGGCTTTAGACACGAAAAGCCCACCATTTAGACGTAGACAGATATTGGTACACGCATAACTGAGGAGATATAAGAGAGGGCACACAAAATACCTTTAAGCAGACGAAAAACAAAGAAGACTACTAAGCCTTTACGTATAAGTTGCATCAGATAAAAGTACGACTTATGAAGAATTCATAGAGCTACTGTCGAATTAATATTTTTGAACGCTTTCAACATTTCAGTTTAATCACTCATTTCCAAACATCTTTCTTCCTGGGATTCTCTCCATGATTTAGATATGTAAATTGGTGGAAAAGGTATCAGATTTTGAGAATTTTATCAGAAAATGAACGAAATATACGGCAGTGATTCTACCATCAAAGGGTTTGAGTTTTCAGCATTTGAATTTTCTTTTGAATCATCTGCATGATTAAGGAATTTATTCATAATGCATCTTTAAAATTATATTCTTTCTTACACAGCGAGAAGAGAGTTTAGAAGAATCATTACTGCATCCAAGCAGAATGGTGGAGAACCTGTTCGTGAAACATTAGGAACTGCTTCTAAAACATTTACAAAAATAAACTGTATCTACTTTTTGTGAAGTGAAAAATTTGTTCCTCAATTCTATATCTGAAATTTCCACCGAATATTTTTAATAGACACTTATTCACCCATGTTCGTCTCAAGCCAGAGCTACAACCTGCTGCACAAAACGTTTTCAAAAGTTTGTGAATGCTTAAACCGTTTGCACCCTCGATGCGTTTCAGGTGGAGAGTTACACAAGCACGAACAAAAAGCGTTCGTCTAAGTACCAAATATCTTCGTATTGCATTTATGAGGACGTTTGGTGGAGATCCCATTTGCTTCAAGCAACATTTGTAACACACAAGACGAATCGAAAGGATTTGCTCACAAACCGAAATCCAAGAGTAGGCGTTTGTCAGGTGTGGATGATGAAGGTGCACAATGTCTAAACATGTTCACTTTGGGATTCTTGAGGGGACGGGGGGACCCGGCTTTTGACTTTCGTACACACATGTGTATGTTGCAAGAAGCGATTGCAATTGTTCGTGGTATTCGGTCGGGGGTGGCCGACCAAAGACGGGAAATAGGTTCGTTAAAAAAGATGAAAGGTTGAGAGTAGTGCATTGCAAATGAACAGAAATATTAAAGGATATCCTTTTTATCGTTAAGTCTTCCAAAGCAAAGTTAAAAAGGAAGAAGCATAAGCACAAACAGTTGCATAATGTTGACAACCAATACCATTGACATTTTTATATCAAATTAAATTATTGAAAATCTTTGCGTCAGGATGGTGAAGTAAATAATGCGATTTCACATCTTACTCGAGATAATTCACAAGTTTTTATTTTAGAGTTATTTTTATATTCTTTCCTGACAGGGCAGCGGCAATATCATCTTCATAATCATGTAAAATTCAAGAAAATATTTTTTATTTTACTTGTGGGATATACACATTTTATCTGAACTTTCATTGGCCGAATTAGACATGGTCCATACCTATCTTGGTTGAGGTGGAATGATGCTAACACTGAGCAGAAAAGGTATTTTACTTTCCTCTCGAGTCACATGAAAAACCGATATATGACACGTTGAAATAAGTCAAGTTTGAAATAACATTGAATCCTGTTAAATAAATAACTAGTGAATTTGTGATTCATAGTCTCATGGTGATTTGATGTACTAAGTATTTTTTTCTTGATAGAGGAGAGAGAGAGAGAGAAGATAAATAAGATCATCTTTGTTGAGGCTTTTTGTTGCTCAGTTTCTCCAGAAGATAACTTCTATTATAATTTCAAAACTAAAAGACAACTAAGATATTTTAAAGATCTAATTAGAAACACTGAAAAGCAAGATTTTTTTAAGGAGACTAATTGATCTTTCTTACAAACGTTAGGGCTTGGCTTGAATAGTAGCACCAGGCTATACTACCCTTGAAAAGTACAGCACGTTTAGGAAGACGAATACTGATGAGTGCCATTGATAATAAACCACGGCACACCATTGTTGCAATCATTTGAGAAAGAAACAGGGATTTGGAGAGTGAAGAGTGAAAGGATGGGTATGTGGCTGTTTTGTGGCTGATAATGATTACTAAGTCTCTCAGCATCCTGTTGATGTCAAGAACAAATCCCTCCTAACTCTGCAACACGCATTATTATAAGGGAATCTCGAAACACACATACACAGAGAGAGAAGGTGGCGACACAGAGAGAGAAAGAGAGAGTAATACAGCGAATTAAGCCTTGTCATCAACTCTGGGCAATAGAAAATCCTTGGGAAATCATTGCTGCCTTAATTCCAGGCTTTGAAATGGTTGAGCAAACAGTTAATCCTTCCTTAATGCCAGATCGCTGACCATGAATGCAATGTTAATTATGAAGATAGTCTCCTCTACAAAGGTTTTCCATTTAGTATGCAAATTACATTCATACGAACACATATACAAGCATTATTATTAATATTATTATACACTAACTAGATAAATTTAATCAATGATAATTTAGCAAAAAACAGCTTCAAAGACGAGAAAGACTAAGATATCATTTTAAAAGCTACATCAAAAGAAAATATCTTGCTTTTCTTTCACCCCTTTTCGCAATTTTTTTCTCTCTCTTTCTCTCTCCCCAACTTAGAAGCTGTCCTTTTCTGAACCTCACTGTGAGACAAAGATAACGACCACCAACTGCATCAATACAATAGAGTTAGTAAGTCTTGGAAAGACGGTGCATTAACTAGTGTCATTGGTACACGAAAGGAAATGAAAGAGACTCGGAAATTTAAGATGACAAGAGGAAAAAGTTTTGAATGGGGTTGAAACTTGAATGGCTGAAACTCATAGGTACATAGACCTCTGGAGCGTATAATCAATGGCAATTAGTTGGGGAAATACGATTTCGTATCGATTGACATGGTGACCATCTCAAAAGTCTGCGTCGAGGGACTTCACAGCAAACAGTATTTAAATGGAGTGACAAAGTTATCATACAAGTAGGAAAATGCTTTTCCGATTGCTTCATTCACTTTTGTTAACAACAACAACACAACAATAACAACATCTGAAAATAAAAAAAAAATGAAAATCCTGTTCACCAACAACCCTCTATTTAATATAATTTTAAAGAAGATAGGACCTTGCATTTGCATACAAAATAGGACTAATCCAATTTGACAGTGACAATTCCCGTGTTATCGGGTAAGGACAATTAAGAGGTGAATGGTGGAGGAAAGAAGAAGAGGAGGTGTGAAGAAATACTGCGTGACAACTGCTGGCCACAAATTATTTTTCCTAACGACATTTATCAAAGGATTTAATTCCCCGTACGAAATTTGTAATTCGCTTTCAGGCAAAGCGCAGACCCATTTCCCAACGGAAAATAATCGCCAAGGATCGATTCATGTATAGATGAAGTAATTCAATAAAATGTGCATGAAAAAGTAAACAAAATTCAATAAATCAATTATAAACGCTCATTGTTACGATGCTCTGTATATAATGAATGGCTATTAGGGTCGGCACATATAATTCATATTATTAGAAATACATTTTCTCATAACTTGCACAAACAAAAATTTCAATAACGTCATCAAAATAATATCAAACTATTGGAAAAGGAGTGGTTGGAATCTAGCAATCTAGTAGATAGATAGTTAATATGATGAACTAGTCGGCAACTAGTAGTAGACATTGTATGAATTTCATTACTAAATTGTAATAACAAATAGTTAAACGAGGTATAATTTCCAAAATATATCTGCCTCCATGAAGCAGTCATGTGAAAACTTCTTATCAACACTAGAGACATTGTCTTGCGGTGACCCTAAACATTGTTTTCGTTTAATTCGCCATTTGGGACAAATAATAGTTATTCCAGTCTTCAGAGCACCATATCGAGTCTTTAACTGCTTTAAACAACATATTTAGAAGTAAACTTCGTTGACCTAAGTAAATTAGATCCTAGATTTACCTCAAGGTACTTTTTCCCCCAAGCCTTCATACAAACCCTCTGATAATTAAATAATAAACTTGCAAAGTTCAGCAAATCTATCCCGCAAATCTGAAAGTCTTTAATATTTCAAAATTCAACATAAATCTATAAAGTAAGCTTTAAAAACATAACTATCATTCAGTTGATTAATCTCAAGTTTCATAAGGGGAATTCAAGGGGAATAAAGTCCTATTATGCCATTGTATTTTTCAATTCAAAACTAAAGTCTCATTTGAACTGCTCACTCCTCAATCATCATCATCATCGTCGTACCCTTATCCCGCCGGTGGTAGGGTCGGATCTGTGGGTCCATTAAACATCCAGTTCTCGTCTGATCACTGAAGTTAAGCAGCGCAACCCCAGCTAGTACTGACATGGGTGGCCGCTTGGGATAACTGGGTACCACTAGTATCCAAAAATCGTTGCTTCAGTGTAGTGTCTGTGCAGTTTCTGCATAAGAACTACACTGTGAACGGGGCTCTAATGACCTTGTAGTTGAAGGGCCCTAAAACACCAACAAACAACAACAACAACAACTAAACATGCTCTGACTGGGAGCTCACTCCTCAATAAATATCAAAAGTTTAGAGTAAACGATTTTACTATTTTATTTATAAATTAAATTTTAAATCATACTTCTCCAGTTACCAATTAGGAGAAGACTGAGTGGCGAATAAGTTGCGTTGGACACACCAGTTCTCGTGAGATCACTGAAGTTAAGCAGTGCAAGACTACGTTAATACTAACATGGGTGTCTGGTAAAAAACGTTGGGTACTGCAAATTTCCCCTCTCATACATCCTCTACACCTACCTCCTCATCTCCCGTGAGCAGCCTCCTAAGGGTTTGGCCTGTTATGGCTGCTTGGCTTACTCCCCAACCCATTAGTGTAACATAACATATCATCTGGGGAACGACATCAAAACCTGACAGCCTGGTGAAAGTCCGAATTACAATTTTCATCACATAACCAGTTAAGATTTACAGAAATGACATGCAAACCTGGCAATGAAATGAATAACTATAATTCATGAAAGATTTCTTACTGTGCTCCTAGTTCTTAGTGACAAGATCGGCGATTATTGTTTTCAAAGTAACATTTCACAAATGTAAATGATATATCTGCTCGAACCTAAAGCAAACTATGAGAAGATTAGGTAGGAATAATAAAACAATCTTCTAAGAACTATTTAGCATTATTATGAGCAACAAAAGATAACAATAATTAATTCAAATTAAAAATATTACAACTAGTAACCTGTCATTGAACCTCTCATAGAAAAACTGAAGAGAAAATACTGTCAAGGACATGTCAGGAACATAATTTTGTTTTCGTTCAAATGGTTTTTTCTAGGCTATGTAGCTGTTGATATTCGCACTTTGGTAGCATTTCAACATTTATTACATCGATTTATTGCATATATGGACTCGTCAGGTGTTATTGTCCCACCGATGAAACTGATATAACTTTCATATCATGCTTATCCATTGGAAAAAATAAAGCCTATCAGGAGATGTAGAAGATCGTTGCAATGTTTTACTATCGGAAGTACACTTTGTTGTCAATATAATGATGGCACTAAGAAGCACTGGGAAAAATAATAATAATTTAAAACAAAAACACACATTTAATATAAATAAAAAATATCAAGTAATAATCGCAGAGACTGAAAATAAACATAACTGAGGGAGGGAAGGAGGGAGGAAAGAAGAGGGAAAGGAACAAGTTACTCATCCATCTTCATATAAAATTTATATTCAGTTTGGATAAAGAATGCAAAAATTAGGACTTTGCCTTCTTCTCATGTCTTTAGACACTATTGTATGTTAGGTCTCAGCTGGCACAAAGCAACAACTATGGTAAGGGGAGAGAGAGAGAGAGAGAGAGAAGTGCATATATATATATTTTAAACTAGATATGGGCCGCCGCGACGAAAGAGCACTTCATTATACCGGAAATAAAATGTAGAGTGACAACAGAATGTGAATGTATCCTTTTTATATTCCTGTAAAGCTCATTTAAAATATGGACATGCATCGGTGGTACACACGCATAGACTGTTATATTGGCAATCTAAATTGGCATAAACACAGAGTCAGCAACCTCACGGAAATTTCTAAAGATACGAGAAATAAATAATATGGGCAATATAGAAAAGAGGATCACTAATGCCATTGAGGGCGATGGTAAAACGTTTCAAATGAATAATGGACCATCTTTACCTATAAGCCCCTCTTAATAGTTCCGTCTTTCTTAATGCAGTTGATATTTTATGCCAGCTCCATCAATAAGGTTCACAAATGCATTAACAACAACAGCAGACCAAGAGTCTTTCTTCAACCCATTTACCTCACAATATTAGTCTACCATTTAGTTTTTTTTTCAAAAGGAGATATATGTTAGATCATAGTAATATATCCAAAATTAAATTAAAAGAGTACATTTATAGAAAAAAATGTTAAACATTAAACAATGCAAAGATGAATAACGATAATCTCAAATTGTATATTACATACATTGGCTTCCTCATTATAATTATCGATTAATAGGGTCTCTCTCTCTCTCTTCATCGCTGAAAAACCTTCTGTTACTTCTCTTGCAAGTGGAGAGTTAGTTTAGGTAAGTCATCATTCAAATATAGAGTTGATTATTAATTTGTGCATGTTATTTACTGTATATTTCTGACATGCATAATATTTGATGAGACAATTAAAGTAACATCAGAATTAGACTTGTAGTTTGAAACAAACAACCCGTTTCAAATTATACACCATCTTGAAAAAATTCATCTTTTTTTCCTTTCTCTCTCTCTCTGGCTTGTATTTTTATTTTGATTTTTATCAAAGATAGTTACACTAGTTTCCAATTAAGTTCAAGCCTTAAAAAATCAATATCAATCGATGTTTTATTCTAACAGTAGTAAACAGAAAGATTAAATGTGTTTTCCAACACACACACACTCATCTGAGGTGTATTTAGTGACGGTGTTGATAAAGAGACGAAAATTTTATTTGACCTTTATTTTACTCCAGTGACATTTTGAACTTGACATAAAAAATATTTACTACCTACTATTAAAGAAACTCTTGTTCACCACCTCAACTTTTTAACTCTCCGTTTCTCTACAATTTCAAAATAGCATCTTTCTGGGAGAAGGAAAAAGTTAATGTAGAAATTATAATCAGCCTTTCTCTCTTTATCGAAATGCAAATGATTATTGTTAATAAAAACAAATTCGTGTTTTGTGTAAGAAGCAACAATGAACTGATGACAAAAACTAAAAAGAAATAGTAGTAAACAAGATAAAAGTAGAATTAAGTGATAAAAATAAATGAATGGTGTAGTTTTTCTTTTAGTTTTTAACTTTTCAAACATTGTTATCGTATGCATATACAGCAGATGAATTTTTAAAGAGATCCCATCAAACTAGGAGTTAGTAAATGGAGGTGTAGTACAATAAATGGTGCATTTCTTACATACCCCCTTGAGATTAGGTTTGTAGTAAAAACAACAGTTGCTTTCTTTATTCTCTTGCAAAAAAAAAAAGAGACCGGCATTGTTTTTCAGCGCGTGTGCTGTTTTTCATCAGATTTCGCTTCAGTGTTCACTGTCAATTCTATTTATTAGATATAATACATCAAAGCCAACATTTTACTCTTCCTGCTAAATAAAAAGGCGGCACCGTCACGTGACGCACTTTGCATACGATTTATACTCAAACATTTGAAAGTGAAAATTATCGACAAAAAAATAACTAAAATGCTTCTAGGAGTATCAGTTCATGTCCAAATGGCAACTTCAACACTCATCTAAACGCGGACAAACTTCAACGAAAGGGCACAGGCAGGCCCCACTTCTTAAAAGTATTTTGACAGAGTTCGCACTAATTTTTGTTTGTTTGTTGGCGTTTTAGGCCCCCTTCAACTACAGGTCATTAGAGCCCCGTCCACAATGTAGCTCTTATACAGAGACTGCACAGACGCTACACAAATGCGGCGATTTTTGGGTATTAGCAGTACCCAGTTTTATCAAGCGGCAACCCATGTCAGTACTAGCTGGGGTTGTGTTGCTCAACTTCAGTGATCAGACGAGAACTGGTGTGTCCAACACAATTCGCCGCTCCCAACTAATTTTTGTAAAGAAGTATTCAGACTACCAAAAATTTCAGGGTATGGATTGATTGTGATTTTCCAGTTCTCATTCTTTCGCAGGTGTCATTCTTTGACAGTAACCCCACTTTCAGTAGGCCCTAGCGATGACACTGAAAGGACCTGGTGATATTTAAATTTAAGCGCTCTTTTGATCTTAATTTTGGGCTAGATGTCATCATATGCTTATAGCTGTATTTGTAGTCATCATACCATTTAAAGGTCCTTTGCTCCATAAAAAACAATTTCAGCATTTGAGACTCGTTCTTTAGGGGCCCATTTAGTCTTTTCAGCCTAAGGGACTATAAAAATCTTAATCTAGCCTGACTTCAAGAGAAACTAGGTAAACCATAGTCGAAATAAGGTACTAATTTCTGAAAATAAAAGTATTTTTTAAGTCTTTCTGCCTCTTGGGTACTTGATGTGTTGTTGACCGTAAGACATAAACATTGAAAATGAATTGTATTGATGCACCAGTGTCCATTGCACTCTAAGTGCTGAATGAAACCACCCAGGAAAAAATTTCAAGGCTATTAAAAAGTTTGGCGTGGCTAACTTTTTAATGTGAAGATTTGATAGCAGTGGGTAATAATGTGCTAACAGGTCTAGGTAAAAAAATTCAGACCCCTTAGTTTTAATATTTAACCACCGTCTTCCACATCACAAACTACTATTGATGGTATCATTTAAATTCGAGCAAGGACCCGAAAGCTACAAAATCAATTTTTTGCTGACTTTCCAGTAAATGAAGCAGCTTAAAAGCCAAAGACACATCCCCGCCCTTAACAACCTTAACTCTATATGCGGCTTCAATGTTTGTCAGTTTTGGTTCATATTCCCTTAAGGGGCATAATCAGTCGCAGCAAATCCAAAGCATGTTTTTCTTTCATCTCCTATATTTTTATAGGAAGAAGAAAAAAACATTAATATCTGAAAAATCAGTATTGAGTTTCGATCCTATGATAATGTAACTTGTCAAAAATGGGACAGGAGACAAGGTAGGAAGCCATACGACAGCAGTCCCATATCCACAACATCACCAATATCTCCTTTCTGCGCCTGTGGCTGTCATCATATAAAAACATCTACCCACAAGCGTAAGGAAATGGTTGGGAGGATGTCTTCTTGCGTCAAGATAAAAAAAAATTATCTTCTTACTTACCTGTCTTTGCGATGACCACTAAAATTATTAGACGGACACACATCACCACGTCGAAATCCATAGTGGTTTTTCCGCGCCACCATACAACAAAGCCACGTGTTAAACCGCGCCAAAACACCATCAATCCCAGCCGAAGTTTGCTCGACTTATCCTGGCGACAACTGCAACCGATTTGGCGAGCAACGGCTGCGGGACGTGAGTCCCATCCTTTTCTATTCGCTTTGATGCCGTCGTCATCAGCCGCCAACCAAATAGCTCAAACACGCATGCGTTGTGCTTGGAAATTCGATGACGGAATATGCCATAGACTATGTAGGAAAAAAAGTAGGGAAAAGATGCAAACGGGACAGGAAAAAAATGTGCTAGTAGCAGGGTCTGGCTACCCTGTCCTTGACTAACACTTCTGCACCCAGAAGCTCAATTCCCTAATTATCATGTCCAGAGCTCTGATGGGATCTTTAAAGCATTACAACATTAGAAAAACGTCATTTGTTGCCTTCAGAATATTTTTAAATATTGATTTTTTTTATATAATTTCATTAGACTGTCCTCGTGAATTCCTCTGAAAGTGACAGTGCAGACGGAGAAGTGCAATAGCGAAAGTGGACCGGAATGGAATTATCAAGATTTACATCCATTGTTAAAATTAGCCAGAGGGCTTGATTTAAGTTCAAACTGCTCAGGTCAAATTATGAAAACTTCTCAGAACCGAATCAACTCCACATTTAATGCGGCCAAGTTGCGTTGGAGACACCAATTCTCGTGAGTTTATTTGTTGGTTTTAGGGCCCTTCAACTACAAGGTCATTAGAGCCCCGTTGTTGTTTGTTCGTGTTTTAGGACCCTTCAACTACAAGGTCATTAGAGCCCCGTTGTTGTTGTTTGTTGGTGTTTTAGGGCCCTTCAACTACAAGCTCATTAGAGCCTCCTGCACTGCATAGTTCTTATGCAGAGACTGCACATACCCTACACTAATGCGACGATTTTGGGGTATTAGCAGTACCCAGTTTTCCCAAGCGGCCACCCATGTCAGTACTAGCTGGGGTTGCGCTGCTGAACTTCAGTGATCAGACGAGAACTGGTGTGTCCAACGCAATTATCCGCTCAGTTCTCGTGAGATCACTGAAGTTAATCAATGCAAACCCCGCGTTAGTACCAAAATGGGTAATTGGTAGAGAACGTTGAGTACTGCAAATTACCCCTATCCTACACCCTCTACACCTACTTCCTCCTCTCCCGCGAGCAGCCTCCTAAGGGTTCGGCCTGTTATTGCTGCTTGGCTTAATCCTCAACCCATTAGTGTAACCTAACAATACTTAACTAATTCGTTGGTGTTTTAGGGCCCTTTAACTACAAGGTCATTAGAGCCCCGTCCACAAAGCAACTCCTAACCGTTTTCCCGCCTATGGCAGGGTCGGCTGCCCATCTTGTCCCTCTGAATGGACACAATTATGGATACACTATATCGGTCATAGTTTTTTTCTGCAGCCGGTTGCCGGCCAAAGCGGCGGCATTAGAACCCCATCCACAGCATAGTTATTATGCAGAGACTACACAGACACTACACTAACGGGACGATTCCTGGGTATTAGCAGTACGCAGTTCTCTCTAAGTGGCCACCCATGTTAGTACTAGGTGGGGTTGCGAGCCTGACTTCAGTGATCAGACGAGAACTGGTGTGTCCAACGCAATAAGCCACCCCCTTAACATGTTGTACACAACTGGAGAATGGATATTGATTAAAATATATTCATTTCTTCTATTATAACCCTTCAGCATAGGCCTGCCATTACCAATATCTATTCTGTTTGCAATTTCAGAAAGGCAAGGGTGTCGAATAAAAGGAAGTAAAAATAATTTTAAGATGCTCTTCTTGAACCTAAAACGCTCAATATATTTATTTACTGGATGCCAGTTTTGTTGGTATCAAATTGCTTGGCGTGAAATTACAACTTTAAACTGTAGATATCAAATAAAATAGGTCGATATATAACAGTAAGTATATATATATATATATTTGTTAAACGTGTGCTCAATGATGCAATAAAAACACATAACGCCAGCAATAAATGCATTTGTTAAAAGTTTAACACAGTGTCGTACTTGAGGAATGTAAGTAGGATAAGAGGTGTGAGGGGAGGGGTCTAGTACTGAACCTGACTTCAATTCTGAATTAATAATTATGTACGAAAATATCACACACTGTAATATACTCCTCACCTATGGGAACTACTGTAGTATCTAAACTCCTTTTACACTATTATCTTATACATTTTTTTATCACCGCGCCGTCTTAAGGTTCAATTTTCGTTCAAATGGTGACCAAATTTCCTAGTATTTTTCATTAAATATGCAACGAAGAATCATAAAACTCCAATAATTAAATTATATTTGACACATTCAATTAACTTTACAGGGGAAATTACAAATAATTGAGCTTTCCATCCAGGCAAATTCAACTCTGAATAATTAAGTGCGAACTTGCTATATATAAAAAAAGAGGACTTGAGTATTTTAATATTTCATCAACGATATGAATAAAAAACGTCCTTTGAAAATTAAACCTATGAGGTTGATAATCAAATAACTTTGTCAATTTATTTATTGCACCTGCACGTCTCATCAAGTGATTAAAGGTTACATATGACTGCAACCAAGCACTGTAACGATATATTTCACTTGACAACCATAGATTACAAAGTTTATATGATACAACCTTAAGCGATTACTTTCATATCCTCACCAATCATTTCCGTTTGATGGCTACATGGACAGCAACAACAGTGGGTAGGCTACTTACACCGGTCAAAGGGGGGCTTGTGAGGTCACAAATAATGTTTTTCAACGCAGTTGAACATTGAGAAGAGAGAAAAAAATATCACTAAAAAGTTTGTTTCAACAGCTCAAAGTGTGAGATTGAAATTGAGAAGATATATATTTATCATTTGAATGTGATAAACAAAGTATGTAATGAATTACGAAAACAAAGTCAACACGTTGGTGACAGCCTATCAGCGTATATCAAATCCTGAAGGCCGCAACTTGTGCCAATCTCTAACAGAGTAGCATGAAGAATGATTGGTGATAAATTAAAATATCACATTATCACGTTCAACCTATCATATTACAATTAAAGATATGAGTAAATAATAAATTGGCTTCGCATTATATGTAATAAAATACAATTTCTGTGAAAATCAAATTGCATTTCTATCACGTGGCTGTAATCTAAGGCAACACTTTGAATGGATGGATCAATGTTTCTAAGTAACTAAAAATAAGAAATGTATTTAAGGGTTAAGAAACGTTAAATCTCCCCCCATTGGTACCTAACATCTACTGTATTAATGCCAAAAATGAAATATATTTGTAAAAGTAAGGACCCGCGTTTCGACTTGAAAATCATCACTGGATTACTAACATGCACGAAAACTGGGCTCTTGTATTTTTGTGCGGTGGGGGAGAAGGAATAGGTTTTACCTCTTTTGAGATGGGCAGGCATCATCATATCCTTATCCCGCCTGTGTCAGGGTCGGGTCTGTTCGTTCTAGCCCTCCACTTCCGTCTATCTCCCACCAGATCCCCGTCCATCCCACACACTACTCTATCCGTACCAACAACCTAATACCACGTCTGATTTGGTATCTCTCTGCCCCAGGTGCTCCCAACCACCTGCAGGGATTGGGCATCCTAACGTTACAATTCAAAATGGCGGTCTTAAACTGCATCAAGGCATTACCATTCCCGGTTGGAAGGTGGCCCGACTTATCCTGGCGACTACAGCAACTGAAACGGCTATGGGACGCTACTAATAGCCAATTCTCCTTGACAGCCGCCAATCCAGGCATGGATAACTTTTCTTAGTACGGGGATGGGGAATAAATGATCACCGTATGTGTGTGTCTCTCTCTACGGGAGCGGCGAATTGTATTAGACACACCAATTCTCGTCTGATCACTGAAGTTAAGCAGCGGAACCCCAGCTAGTACTGACATGGGTAACCGCTTGGGAAAATTGGGTACTGCTAATACCCCAAAAGTGCAGTCTCTGCATAAGAACTATGCTGTGGACGGGGCTCTAATGATCTTGTAGATGAAGGGCCCTAAAACACAAACAACAACAATAACCGTGTCTCTGAGTCAAGGGCCGGCCAAAACTATAAAATTATTTCCTAAAAGAGGCTCAAGAACAAAAACAAAAATAGCGTTGCCCCTGAACCATACTACGAGAGGTTGTGCTGAAATTGAACAGCGGGCTCGGAATAAAACAATTGAGAGCCTGGGATTGCCCACATGTGTCATAGACTAAGAGGGGGAAAAGCAAAAAGGAAATGAGAGAAACGGGACAGAAAATTGTGACAGTTACAGTTGCTGAGTGTCCAGTTCAACAACTCGGCCAAAAGCGACAACCAGAGTATACAGTAAATATCATGTTAGGTAATCCAGACCTCCGATGGAATTTCTTAGGCTTAAACAATATTATGAGTACAGTTAGTTACCTTCAGGATATTGCTAAATACTTATTTTGTTTAATCATTAGACAGTCGTCGTGAAGTTCTGTGCAGTGGAGGTTAGGAAACACATTTGACATCTTGCAAATGGATGGTAATGGAATTGCCAGTTTGTAATCAATGTATATTACTATTCTTTCTCTTTAGTTAAAATTAGCCAGAGGAGTTGATTCAAGTTCAAAATAAGCAAGTAAAATTAAGGAAACTCCTGGGAACTAAATCAACTCATCACTTAATATGTGGCACACATCAGCACATGAGCCTCAGGGTAAAGAAAACGTTCCACATTTCATTCAATATTCATTCCTAAATAATAATCTTGATTTCATCGTAAACATTCTTGTTGCCATCATGTAGCTCAGCTACTACCAACTCTACTTTCTTTGGATGGAGGGTTGCAGAAAAAGACAGAGACGTAACAAAAGGAGATGAAAAAAAATTTTTAAGACGATAATCTTGAACTTATATAACGCCCAATACATCTATTTATTGGATCCGATTTTTGTTGGAATCAAATTGCTTGTAGTGAAATTATAGCATCAAATACAATAAGGCGGCAAATATAGATATGTCTTAAATGTGCTCTCAATGATCAAAGTCCTTAATGAATTATGAGGACAAAGAATCATCTTCACCACCTTGGTGACAACCTATCAAATGACAAACGCCACAACTTGCACCACCCAAGTAAGAAAAGATGAAGAGTAATTGTTGGTAAAATATCACTTTGTCATGCTTAACCTATCACATTACAATTAAACAATCGAGTAATTAATAAATTGGCGTCGAATTATCCGTATGTAATAGAGGACATTTTCTGTAATCTAAGTACGAACCTGAAACTAGGAATGGGAGCAGCGAATTGCGTTGGACACACCAGTTCTCGTCTGATCACTGAAGTTAAGCAGCGCAACCCCAGCTAGTACTGACATGGGTACCCGCTTGGGAAAACTGGGTACCGCTAGTATCCAAAAATCGTCGCATTAGTGTAGTGTCTGTGCAGTTTCTGCATCAGAACTACACAGTGAATGGGGCTCTAATGACCTTGTGGTTGAAGAGCCCTAAAACATCAACGAAACAAACAAAAAAATGCACGGCAAAGAACCCTCTCTACTATGTAACGAGTAGATGAAGCAAAATTCCTAGGTGTAGTGCCCCAACGAAGAGTAGCCTGGAGATCAATAAGCATAGAGGTTGCAGTTAGGTCGCCTGCCAGCTGCTGAAAATTACCCTGCAACAAATCGCCGGTGCATCCCAGAAGGACAAAGATGGGCGCCCAACCCTGTCAACACTGTCAACAACTGATTTGTTGTTTGTTTGTTTGTTGGTGTTTTAGGGCCCTTCAACTACAAGGTCATTAGAGCCCCGTCCACTGTGTAGTTCTGATGCAGGGACTGCACAGACACTACACTAATGCGACGATTTTTGGATACTAGCGGTACCCAGTTTTCTCAAGCGGCTTTGTTGTTGTTTGTTGGTGTTTTAGGGCCCTTCAACTACAAAGGTCATTAGAGCCCCGTCCACAGCATAGTTCTGATGCAGAGATTGCACAGACACTATACTAATGCGACGATTTTTGGGTATTAGCAGTACCCAGTTTTCCCAAGCGGCCCCCCATGTCAGTACTAACTGGGGTTGAGTTGCTTAACTTCAGTGATCAGACGAGAACTGGTGTGTCCAACGCAACTCGCCGCTCCAAACAACAACTGAAAGCAGGACTGGTAGGAACATATATGTTAAGAAAATTTAAAAAAAAAAGACAACATTTTGAATGGATCAATGTTTCTAAGTGAACAAGAAAAAAAAGAAATGTAGTCAGGGATAAGCAACGTTAAACTCCCTTGATAACCAAAAGAAAACACTATAATAATCTGTTAATGCCAAATATAAGACAATGAAATATGTTCACAGAAAAAAAAGGCTCTTGCTTCTCGTTACAAGTTGAAAATCTTCATTGGATTACTAGTATATACAAGAAGATTGTGCTCTTTCTTATGTTATGTTAGGGGAGGATAAAGGGGGTATTATTTTCTCTTGTGTTACTTGATTTCTAAAATGAACCAATGCACAACGAACAGGGAATTTTCGGAGATCCCACAAGCATCATTTACCAAATGTCTACACTGTTGAAATATTTGATAATCAGTGTAACACAAATTGCAATTATTTGTTAGCTCGTTTGCAATTCAATCCAACGATCATAGACAGCACATAAAATCCGTCCTTACTTGTTGGTGGTGGGGGAAAATCCTAACAACTGGCAAACAAATCACACAACAAAAACAGCCTGTCGCCATTTAAATTACATTTGCATGAAGAATAGGTATCATAATTATTAATAAAAATCGATTCAAGATGTGTATAGAGTTCTAGACAGCACATTGCAGCAGGTAAAAACCCGTAATTTTACTGCAAATATTTAACTTATTACAAACATGTAAATGAGTTAACAGTCTATTGTCAAGAAGCGTTTAATTAAAAATGTGAGTATGCTGTTGAGTGATTATGACATAAAATGATGTCCTAGATAAGCCAGTTTGAAAAATGATAGACCTTAAAAATGTATCGTCGCAAAATTTGAAAATGATACGGTGCAAGTCACATATTTATTGCGGTTTTGATTTGAAATATCCAGAATTCAAACATGGTTGTTTGAAACATTATTACTGATAGTTGAAGTACGACTTTTCCATCAGACAAGGAGAGGAGAGAGAGAAAAAAACCTCGGTTTCAACACCATCAACAGAATTTCTATCGGATATGTCATCGAGCGCCTCCCAACTTACTTTTGCACAATGAATCCCAGCTTTATTTAGACATCTGTCAAAGTGGCATCTTCAGCCCAAAGGGGAATTTTTCAACAAAACTATCAGTGTGACGTGAGTAAAATGTAGCTTGTACAAAATTCGACATGAAGTGGAAAAACACCCTCAAAACTCTTAGATCTATCTTTCTTTCGTCTGGTTTCTTTTTTTCTTTGTGTGACTGTCTTTTAGGAGGTGAACAAAATCCTTTTTATGATATCATCTGTTTCATACAATCTTGCATCGTAGACAAAGCTTAATCAATTACTATAGTTATATTTATATTAAATTTTCCAAACCGACAGCTCTAACATGCATTTAATTAACATCGACTTCATCTAAAGGTTATCTGTCCATTAAAATCTTGTTAGCAACTCCACTTTGAATAAGCAATGAAGATATATCAGGCATGGATATTTACTAATATTTGCTTTCCAACGAAAATGAGATAGGTGAAGTTGATGCTCTCTCGTCCCCCTCTCTTTCCCAATTTAGTAATAAATATTCGCGCAGCAGGTGCCTTATCACGAGTAGAAAATGGGAAGCTCTCAAAATAACTGTCCTTTTTCAGAATAGTTTTGAAATTTCCATCTTAAGGTTACATATGGTAAAAAAATTTCACTCTCTTTCTCTTTTTCTGATTTCCAATTCAAATTTTATCTACCAATTTTATCCTAAAGTCGCAATAAGACATGAAAATGACACGTGTTTGGAAGAAAAAACGGGAAATCAATGCAGAATTTTCATCGAGTAATATGCGATTCAACAAAAGTAGCTATTAAATGACATCATTTCTTTTTTTTAAAAAAAAAATGCAGACCAACTTTAAGATTTGCATAATTTCATTCCTACAGTTTACATATTTCACATTACTCGGATTACCTAAATAACAATTTAATCTAATTAAACTACGAGTTAAATCAAAGTTTAGAAAACGATTCTAATTTTAAAAAGGTAGACCTAAAGTCCAAAACAGAGAAGTACTACATTTTATTTTGTACAGGGGAAAAAAATAAAATATAAACGCTCAAGAAAAAATCTGCAGCAGATTCACTCATGCAACAGAAAAGGAAGAACGTAGTCAATTTGAGATGCAAGGAAAACAATTTTTGTTTTTATATGTAGACAGAAAAATCCCAAGGTTCCCTTTTGTACCTCCAAGAAATAGCATTTGGTAAATAGAGCAGGAAACGTGACGGAAAAGATGAAACAAAGACAAAAGAAAAGGCGACAGAGACAAACAAATTAAAAATTAGGACCATCAAAGTCCAAAAAAAAAACCATCAGTAGTAGGAAATGAAGTTGCAAACAAAATATGACATTGTTTAAAACAAACAAATATTATACACGTGACTCCGACTCATTAAACAGGTCAGGATGCTTTTTCAGAGCTCAAAATGCAGGTAATCTTTTGCACTTGTTGCCATAACAACAAGAAAACAACTTCACTTAGAAACCCTTAGCTACTCACCAGTGTAGCACTACAATAGTAGAATTATAAAGTCGAGTGAGTTATTTGAAAAATATAAGACTATCATTTTTTTTAAAAGAAATTCAACCCTTGTCCTCTTTTAAAAGTCCCTGTGTCTGCACTTTAAAATCAAGGTTTGCATTTGGACATCGCAATCTGATCGTTGCATCTTTGAAGTGAGTTATCATATTAATGAACTCATAAATTTGAAAAGAGTTCGTCATAACAAAGTATATTTTTCCGATTGGGATTATAAGGACGAAATAAAATACATTGCACTTTAATGCCAAAGTTCTTACAATAACCTACATGAACTTTCTACCAAATGATCCTATTTTAATGATTTTTGATACTTCACTTGGTTGTAAATATGTTAATATATTAAAAGTTCAACTTTCTGATCTGCTGTTGAAATCGTTTCAAATGCACATTTCCTTTGCTATGGTCACGAGATCGGCCACATCACTTAATACTCTAGCATAAAACTCTGAATATACATTGCTAAAGTTCAAATTTTTGACACGGATAAGTTATAAATTGCAAAAAATATATGTGATAAACATCATATTTTCAAAAGTAAATGTAATAAAAATTCCTGACTTGCCATTTCAGCAGCATCATAGGAGAGTAGCTGAAAATGCCGTCAGAATGAAGGAAACCAGTCCACAGAAACTTCAAAGCAAATACAGTAAATAATACAAGAGTTTAGGTGATCTGTACCCGACCAACTAATCACATTAGACACGCGGTTTTTGGGGCAGAAAATACTGCCTAAAAGCTAGGGTGTGGCTGATGTGATGATGAAGGTCGACCTATGAATGGTCATTTCATTCTCTACGTACATTCCACAGCAAAACATTCGTGATTGGTCAGCCGGAGCATCCGTACACCAAAAGGTATGACCAATATCCTTAACCTCACTTAGATTGTTGTTGTTTGTTGGTGCTTTAGGGCCCTTCAACTACAAAGGTAATTAGAGCCCCGTTCACAGAATAGTTCTTATGCACAGACATTACACTAATGCGACGATTTTTGGGTATTAGCAGTACCCAGTTTTCCCAAGCGACCACCCATGTCAGTACTAGCTAGGGTTGCGCTACTTAACTTCAGTGATCAGACAAGAACTGGTGTGTCCAACGCAATTCGCCGCTCCCACCTCACTTAGAAGTAAGGGCTCAGGTAAGGAGTCCTCAGAAAAAAACCTGATCTGTAACCTAAGCGGATCCCGCATCCAAAACCTGCATGCATTTCTTGACTCCATTAAATTCTTCTTACACGAACCTGTCAAAAATGGGCAGCCCTCTTCAAATGTTCATTACATGTTTTAGGAAATCCGACAGGTAATAAAAAGGGTAATGTAGGTTGCAACTCAAGGGATGGACAAGCATATAAATATGAAGTTGTGTGGTGAGACTGTCGTGCCCAAGTTTTGGCAATAGACCACGTGCAGCTGGATCAAGGACATTATAAGGCTGACTCGACCAAAATGCTACTGTGTTTATTTCATTCCTTGTGAAGTAATTGGTCAAAAAGTCTGGTAGAAATATGACACGAGGTGACATTTCAATATCAAGACAGATGTAAGCTAGAGAATAACGAGAGCATGAAAAGAGGACTAAGGTGTTGTTGACTAGGAATGAAATAATTGAATTGGGAAATCTTGCTTCTGTCGTCGTCCCTCTTCTTGGCTCTCAATTGTACTTTGATACCACTATGATTGACAAGAAAATACCAGTTATTCTCGAAAACGGATACACTCTTTTTGTCTCTCCTCCTATCGAAATTATAATTTCTATCCTATAGCATGAGAAACAAATACCTTATATTACAAGTATCCCAAAATCACATATGGTTTGTTATCTTACGTTGAGATATGTTTAACAACTGCTGAAAATTACGGTAGGAAAAAAAATGAGAATCACGACTAAATTGCAATATAAGATACATACACATATTATCAATAGGAAAACAAACTGCTGTACAACATCTAAAAGCTCGGTAATCAATAAATTCCTTCTCCTTCAGTGGTTATTATGTCAGCGATGCAAACTTTCAACCTGTAAAACCACCACTGGCACCATCAACATGAAACTTTCTCCTACTCAATCAATAAATAAGTCATTTAATAGTAGTGAGAGAGGAGAGGGAAGAGGAGGAGGAGAGAGAGGGAATCTTCCGAAATAGTCACATTCATATATGTAAGACACATCTGTCAGTATATTTTGGCATCTTAAGACTTGCTTTTGGCATATTTGTCGATGATATATTGAATTTCAATAATCAACTTACATTTTTTTCAGGACATTATTTACATAAAGTCAACTACTGTCTCTGTCTTCCTTTCTCTGTCGGACAACAGAATGTCAAGATTTACGTCCAAAAGCAAATTTTTTGACTTTTGTCAAATGTTGGTAGACAGGTCACGTTTCAAAATATTACATATAAGTATTTTTTTATATAACAACGACAGAGTGAGTAAAGGAAATATAATAGGCACATGTCTGAAAAGTAAAAGAAAACAAAAACCTATGCTGTATATAAAAATACTACTAAACGGTAAATCAAATGAAACTCCATTTATAAACAGATATCTCAGGTTAGATGGGTGACAATTACTCTTCTTGTTCATCGAAATCAAATGATTTTTTTTCCTCGCCAAAAGCTTAAAGATGTAGTTGGATAATGCATTCAGCAGGACACCGAGTTAAACACACACACACTCTCTCTTTCTCCTTCCGGACCTTCCCCTTTTCGCCAGTTATTAACAACATGGGAATGAAGTTTAAATATACGTTTAAAGGTAAAAGTAATAAAACATGACGACATACAAACACTGAATGATGAGTGAATGTGAGAGCTAAAAGTCAAATGACGTTATATGCCCCTTAAATACAGTATACAGAACCTGTATATTCAAGCTGCAATCTAAAAAGCAACGTGGCAAAACGACGACTTGCTACTGCTGACTGGAGGCTGCCTCTAGTCGTCACACCCAATCTAATTTTTCATTGCTTTTAGATAATTTATCATTGAGAGCTGGAGAAACCCAGGGACGTTTGTAACTAATTTTCTGGCTATGTTTCACAAGAATTAGCTCATAAATGTTTAATTTACATGCACATGACTGCGCGCACAAACATATACACAGACACTATCTGCTCTAGAGTGAAATTCACATAGAAACAAGCACGTAATTATATACATACTTAACAGGATCAATTTTTTCCTCACCTTTAAATAGTGATGACATGAGGAGGAAGATGATGAGGTGAAAGGCAGGGAAAGTACAGCGGGTTATAAAAAAAGAGGGAAGAGGGCGAGAGAGAGAGAGAGAGAAAAGTCCCGTTGCTAAAAGCTCCTGATTAGCTCACAGTTGTTGATATGCCATCAGATATTTCGATGACACATTATAACATAGTGCACCTATGTGAAGGCATCTTTAAAAGCCTCTCTCTCTCACTCTCTAAAGATGAAAGAAAATATTATACCTTTAAGGCAATTTTGAAATATGGATACCAAAATAAAATGGATGGTAAAATGGTATATAAATATGAGAAGAAACTACGCCCTTGTCAAAAATACGGTAAATCACGCTTGATAGAATGAGATTAATAGGAAAATGTGAGGAATTTAAATAATCAATTTGGGATGATAACGATCGTCACATCATTATTTCAACGACAATTTTCGACTCACTACATGACATGGGAAAATAAATCGACACAGTGTTTTGTGAAGCTCACATTCGGTTTGATTTTAGCCTTTACTCCTCTATGGCAGAGAGGAACCCAGTTTAATAACTTGCTGGACTGCAGGGTTTTACTCTCTCTAAGATGTCACAACACTTTTATAAAGTAAACGAACTAATAATGATCCTATTTTAAAACTGGAAATTTCACAGAAGTAAAAAGAAATGGAAAGCTGAACTGCAAAGATCGACTCCATTTTGAACCCCAATAAAGGGGCACATAAATGATAGAGATCCACGATCAATGCAGCGAGTTTCGGTAGTATAATAATAATCAGAAATTGATGAGGTATGAATCCATTATAGATGTAGTTGAATAGCAAGTGTGGAGGGGTGGAAAACGAAATTCCAACGACTCCTAACAACATCAAAATATAATGTTTATTGAAAACGAATCCGGCGTTGTATTCAGATGAATGTTCATGCAAATTACAGAGCATATATATGTGCAGAGATGGGTATTTTTATTTCTCTAGCATATTGAAATGTTCCCATTACTAAAAAAGAAACTATTGTACCATGACTTTATTCAGTGAAGTAAGTTTTTTCTTATATATATATATATATAACAAAATATCCTTTAAGAGAAGAGGGTTGTAAGGCAGCATAAAACCGTAACGAAAACTAAAATAATATCCATTCAAAAAATTATGGAAATATTGATTAATAATGCCTATAACATATTGACGACATTTTAAAGTAGAGTGAGAAATTTTTTTTCCTCCTGCTTCACTTCCTTTCACAAGAAGTACATAAAAATTGTTTCATATACTTAAGTATATTAGTTCACTTCCGTACACAGACACACGTATACGTATCACTCAACTATTTTTAGGTATCAGAAAGCACTTTTATGACATATTAATGAATATTTTTAGTGATATTTCCAACAATATGCAACCTTTGATGTGTGATACGTATCGCATTAAGTAAAAAAAAGGTGGATGTCATGTATGCAGATGGGAATTAATAATTTTATAGCGGTCGTTTATCACTTCCATTAGCATAAATATTTTTCGACGAGACAAGAGATTGAGTAACATCAAATTCCCACCTCTCACAAGATCATCTATAAATGTCCCAACACCTTGCCTATAATCTAATCCAACATCTGCCTAAAATCGTTAAAAGCCAAGAATTACATTAATACCAGTGGCAAGCATAAAAGATTCAAAGTTATTAAGAAACCAAAAAAAAAAAAGATGGTGTGAGGATGGGGATGGGATCACAATTAAGACGATCATGCGTTTATGTATTTATATACGAGTATTTCGTGAGAAAAACCATAAATGGAAGTTCCTAGAAATCCAATTTCTTGTTGAGGTACTATATTAAGACGGCACTTATTTATAATAAAAGTGTTGATAAAAAATAAAGCTTCATCGGCCGCACTTTGGCACCTGCATATTCCACTTTGTTGCAACAGCATCAGCAGTAATAGTAGTAGCAACATCAACAATGGTATTAAATCGAGTTAGGTGTCATTTGACATAAAATGTACATCGAATCAATATATTACATGCACAACCCAGCAGAAAATAGAGGAGAGAGAGAGGGGGTGTCTGTAACATCAATATTACTCGATGTTAAACCAATTTGCATAAATATGTGTACTTATTTACGAGCGCAAAAGGACGATGATAGGAACTGACTGTTAAATTACTGTCATGTTACTGCCAGTATTACGCTTCTAATGAAAATTACTCAGAGTAAAAGATGTTATTTGGCCACAATAACAACAAGAAAAGTGTTTTCACTACATTCTGGCTATGAATCGGTTATTTTGAGGATAAAACACGCTTCACTTCACTTATCAATGTCTGTTCAGTATCTCATTTTGTTGACAGGGTTTCTACTCTTTAGTCACGAACGCTGTTCCTTCCACTTCCCCCTATCACACTCTACAACGCTAGATTGATTTTATGAAGTAGTAGATAAAAAATTATTACCTTAATGAATAATAATTATAGCGCTCATTTAGAGAAGATAATACACCGTACTACTCATATAAAAATGAGTTACGAGCATGCTGTTTACGGGTGTTTAACGCGTTCTGGGATAAAGGTCAACACTAAGAGTAACACACTGGCATGGGAACAAACAGGTGTTATTTTACACTTGAGGAGAATTAACACCGGAGAAGGGCGGGGGAAAAGATACTAAAATGACCTTAAATCACTATATTTAAAGAGAAACTTCTGACAAGATCATTCACACCTTTTGACAACTACAAAAGTGACCCAAAGAGCACATACACGCAGTAGTAGTTCAGTAGTTGAACAAAGTACCCACCCCGGCCTACATAGTCTCATGGTTTTATTGCTCTGATTACGATTAACCTTGATCAAGTGATGATAATGAACTAACCAAGATCACCAAGTGACCAAAATCGAGCATCTGTTATTTCAAATCTTGTGTTTTATATAAATAATTATAATCATCTCTCTCTCTCTCTCTGTCACACGCACATTGCTTTAGACTGTATAATAAAGTTTCTTTCACATTCCGTTTCAAAGAAAGTTAAAATTGAGCTTGTTGCAACAGTAAGTAGTAATAAAAACACGGTAATAATTATTCCCAAATTGTTGGTTTGAATTCTGACATATAAGCCATTAGACTTACATTTTAAACTGCTGTGATAACATGGTTTCAAAACCGAAGTGCTACCCTTTTCTTCCCTCATCTGCATGTTATCCCTTGTCTTCCTTTCTCTTTCTCTCACACTGTTGTTTAGTTATTTTTGGTAGACGACTATAATTTTCTGGAAAATGCCGTGCAAGTTATGAATATCAACACATACAGGTTGTAAATGTTCATTCTAGCGTTAGTCAAACACGCTTAATTCAATAAAGACTTAATTTTGAGTCGCAACCCATAGTTTAATTATATGTGTATGTGTGTGATATCAATATACGAGCTACAAATTAACATACTATTCCCATGGAAGCAAAGGTTAAAGCAGTTTAACGGTGCTTGTTGCGCATAAACTTTAAATCTATCTTAATAAAATGAAAGTGAATAGAAACTGATGAGCTTCAAACAAGATATAAAAAAAAAACCAACATATATAATAAGTTTTTAATCAAAAGAGAGGTCTTTTACACATGTAGAGGAACTTTAGTCAAAATCAATCGACCACATTCAAGTCACCGCGTTAAATTTTAATTTAATATATTAAAATTCATTTATTGCAATCTGGATATAATGAACCTTATATAAAATCCGAATTGAATAAACGCGACATACACAGACACTACTATAAACATAGTTAGAGCTAAATATCTCAACCAACAGCTATAAAATGCTCTTTGCCATCAGGACTACACAGCTTTGATTTTTAGGAATCATATGGCTACGATTAATAAATATTTATATTTCACAATTAAGGATGCAATTAATTTGCACATACCACTGAATTGGCTAGCTCAAATTGCACCATCAGACCAAATTGGGATCTAAATCTAATTACATCAAGCCAACTAAAGCGCATCACTTGTAAATAATTGCATCATAATTTTACAACTCCTCGCTCTCTCAGTCTAGGTTTCCATCATTTTTTAACTACCAACAAATGAGAGAGAGGGAGCAACAGAGAGAGAGACAGAAACCAAATGAGAGAGTTGACGTAGAAGAAATATGAATACCATTCAGTACGTGATATGACAAAATTGTAAAAATTAATAACACAACTAGTCGTAGGAGCCGCTATACGAAATAAATATTTGATCGAAATCAATTTCAATGTTTATCTTCCTCTTCCTCGCCAGAATTCACCCCTTTTCCCCCTTTTTGTTGTTCGATTATTTACTTTTATATGTAGAATCAATGTAATGAACATGATAACCCAAAATTCCGATAGAGATCAAATTCTCCTAGCTTGTCCGCATAAACACCTTATTTATATGAACAGATATTGTCTTACACATGATGACAACTTCTAAACATATTTAAATTTATAGTTATAAGTATATTAAGCTACATATATCTTCATTTTTGACTGCAGAGTATCGTTTCACCATGGTCCCATCACAACGATTTTTCTTTCTAGAAGTTAAAAAAAAAAAAAATTACCGTTTCCCAAAGTCATAGTAATGTTCAGAAAAATCTCTCAAGAGAAATCCGGTCCTTTTTTGGCAGAGGTATCACGTGATTAAGATCCTGCTAAGATTAGGCACTACTGATGAATGTCACGTATCCATGGAGCGAGAGAAAGAGAAAGATGTGTGCAGGGGAGGGGTAATGTGTAGGACCCTGGGTATAAGAAGGAGTTATGAAGACAAGGGAAGGGGAGAAGAAAAAGATCAGAGAGAGTTAAAGAGAGAGAGAGAGAGAGAGACAGGAAACCGTGGGGCGGGGTTAAGAATTCCTCTCTGAATAGCTTAGATCTGATAGAAAACGTAAAGTTGAAAATTGAGAAGGTAAGAGAGGAGGTCGTCGTCGTTGGTTGAATTAAATTTTCTTCTCCATCTCTCTGCATTTTATGCCATCCATGTTTACGTTATCAGATGAGTTCCACACCCATCTTCTTTCTTTATGCTTAATGTCAAATTCAGCAAATCTCTATGCAACGTTCAAATAATAAACATTTCTTCCAATCTCCTTCACTAGACAGGACACTTACTCAGGTAGACATAAATTATAATGGACTCCTATCATAATGAAAATCACGTCGTTTGTTTTGATAGATTTATTAAAATAGTACGAAAGCAAATCACAAACTACAATAACGGCATGTCATCCATTTAATATAATAATTAATCTGGTTGGAACGATTTTAAAATATTACTAAATTAGACCTTGTTTATTATTAGTCAGAGTCATTTCTAATGGAAAAATATATACCTTGTGCTCGCTAACATCCCATCCATTCCGGGTTGATTTAGCATTATTGTGCTGCTGATAGCATATAATTATTGCAAAAATAAATAAATAAAAATATCTAAATTGAGGTAGTATGCAGTTTTAATAACGGTGGTAATAACTATATTAAAAGAATGGAGAGGTATGGTACTAAATTTTCACTATTAGACACTGATTCAGGAGGAATAACACACGCAAAAAAAAGTTAAAAAACATAAAATATTGCTGTGAGATTTCGAGCTACATAATCTCAATAATTCTCAACAACTTTAAAAAAAATATATCCAGACAAAATATACTTTTAGACTATCATAATTTTGTTACTTTCATAAAAACGTCAAAATAAATTTCAAAGGATTTGATATGAACAAGGATTTTTTTATAAACACGTCTACGATTTAAAAATCAAAGCTTGATAGTTATTTCCTTGTTGGCAAGAGTATAGCAGAAGTAGAGGCTGTTGGCTGAATTCAAAGTCATTATTGATCTGCTAAATTCGTATGTAACTAAACCTAAGCTCCCTTTTAGATGCAAAATTTGAACAGAAATGAAACCAGCAAACTCTGATTACTACTCAAATCGGGGTAACGCCCACTAATAATAAGAATCATGCAGGACTCCCTGGGCGCATAATTTTCACAACTCACACAATTCCACATCTGAATATAAAACTAATCGACGAGTGTGTTTATTTTTGGTTGGTTTAGAATACTCCAATTGCTATTTAAATTGGATAATCTATTTAATGAAGTTAGGAGCCACGGCACAAAGATGAGCCAGTTTAATTTTATACTTTACTGTTATTTCTAACATTAGTATCAGTAAGAAAAAAAATTAAATCTCCACCTTTTACTATCTGAAATACATTTCTTGGTTAATAATAAGGTCCAATAATTTCTTACTAAAAGTAAATATATATTAAATAACACCAACTTCCATCTGATATTACAAAAAAAAGATTCGATTTCAAATTTGACTTGATATGCAATTTGCAATTTAAACAACTGTCATAAAAACTGCAACGATTATGTGAACAAAAAAAAAGTGCATTAGTAACATGACGCTTTTCAAAAAGATATTTGAAACCAAGGGTAAACAAAGGTGGTATTTTTTTCATACTTTATTTATTTCTAGAAGCAACTGGTTTTTGTCAGATGAAGCTCACCGTGCATCCGTTAGGTTGCAGTTTTATCATCTGTCCTTGGAGGAGTAAAGTAAAAGTGATGCTAAGCAGGAAATACCTGAGAACCAGTAGTCGGTGTAAGATGCAGCTAATTACTCGGTTGCTCTCTCTCCCTCTCTCGCTCGTTTAAGAAAAAAATTATTTTTAATATCAGATTCCGGAAACAGTTGATGAATATACTATATCAACTAGCAACAAAACTCGCCAGTAAAAACAGTACATTAATCGATAAATGTTGTAGATGGCAAAGCAATGCAAAGTGTTTCATTGTGAGTTATGAAGACAGAATGAGTTCACGCAACACGTTTGCAGCAAAATTTTAATCGCAACGCCCATGAAGCCAACACATTCCTTAAAAACAAAGTAACGCTAAATATCCATGTTAAACGTGGAATAAAAATTATACTGAAGCGTTTCGCTTCTCTGATTTATTCATATCCAGAACGCGATTGTTGTAGTCCCCCCTTTTTTCAAAGTCCTATTGTTTTAAGAGTACACCTGATGTCTCAAATTATTCACATGGAAATTCCTAATGCTTGATGCATTGAAAAGGATGCCAGGTTTTCACGCCTGCCAATATTCACATTTTGGCAAAGACTAGAAATAGTAAGAGGTTGTTATCTCTCTCTCTCTCTTGTGAGAATTCTGCAGTCGGCCTGTCTGCTTGGTAACAGAAAGGCATCACAACCAGAACACGAAATAGGAAAAGCGTTCTTTTTGTATAAAAGGTGTGAATGATGTTGAAGACTGCAGTTTTTCAACGTGAATACCGTTGGTCTATTTATACTTGATTTGAATGAGAGCAGATTGACTTCAAATAATGCATTCACCAAACATTTGTCAAATAATTATTTTGGATTACAGCTCTTACTGTATAACGTAAAACCAGCGAACTTCCCAAGCGGCCATTACAAATTTTTGAGATGGAAATCAATCAATGATGATGGAATCTGAAAGGGAGGAGAAGAGGAACAGCAACGCAGGATTGACATAATTACCATTTGAGAAAGAGTTTGTGGCATATTAACTCTTTCACCATTCATGATGTGTGGAAACATTTAATGAATTTGCAAGAATGGACAGTAGCGAATGACGTCCCAGGGGGCTTCATCTCAAACGAAGTAATGGCTTGTTGCATGTAATCCAAGAGACGAGGAGTCCATGACTATTAAATCCATGAAAAGAGAGAGAGAAAGTCATTCACAAGAGATGCTTGAAAAAGCGAAGCTAGTCAGTAGGAGAAACGAGTTTCAAGTTTAATTTTCACCAAACCTTGATTTTTTGACACTGTCTTTATCTTTCAAATGCTAGCAAACGGTCCAGCACTCTAACAGATCTTTTGTGTTGTAAAAGATAAAAAGTCTCAGCACACAATGTGATTACGTCAAGAAAGTACAAAATCCACTTTTTTCTGTCTTTTTCAAAATAAAAAAAAAATCTAACGGTTTGCACTATTAAGAACCTGAAGTAAATGGCAAGATAACACTCAACGTTATCCAAAAACTTTAACAGAAATGGCAATAGTCCATACCTGGTTGTACCATGTGTGAGGATTGTGATAAAAGACATTTTGAAGCGTACTATCAATTACATTTATCCAATGGTTTTATTTTCACAGAGATGTTACCTAAGACGTTTGATGATGGGAAGTTTCAAGTTTAGTTTGAAAACATCCTACAGCTAGCAGAACGGTGTGTATGCATTAAAATCATAATACGCTTGAGGGGCATCCTAACTTCTAATCAACTAATGATTGTGACATTTTCATTAATTGAAAATCATTTAACAGACACACACAAGTGTTGAAAAACTTCTCTCTGTGCAAAGTTAGCCACCTTATCCTACCTGGAGACACTGTAAATATGAATAGTCCATTTATTGACGTGAAAAGAATAATAATCCTGTAATCATTGTTGGAAATGTAACAGTAGGAAAAAAAAGGAAATTTCATGCAAATTTTTAGAGAAAAATTCTAGTATTATATATTGGATTCCTCTTGTCGTTTCATATCGTCTAAGTAATCCTCTTCACATACTAAGTGGAAAGAAGAGAACACGTGAATTTCCAAGGATTTTTCTTGACAATAGTCTTATTTTTTGAAGACTTTGCGAGTGTCAAAATCCTCTAAAGATTGATGCTAAACTTCAACCAAGCCTTCAAAAGATTTACGCACCCGAGTTCACACATTTTCAAGGTAATACGACCAAACGCATCTATATATATATACATGTATATTCAAAAATTCATATCACGTTCTGTACACAAAATGACACTAACGTTTTTTAGATGTCTTTTATGAACATTCAGTCCTTCACTTCTTTCTACTTTATTTTTCTTCATTTTGTCAACTTTTCAGAGTCCACAAATCATAATGTACGACAAAGCATCAACATGGAAATATTTACCTTTAATATCGTCATATTTTACCACGTTATACCAGATATGTATACACACATTTATTTGGGTAAACTCTAATCCCACAGGCACACTACATTTCATGAAATACTCCAAATTTTATGCATCTAAGGGACATCAAATCGCTGCTAATGCGTCTTATACTATGATAACGTTTAATTTCACGTTCACTAAATGGAAAGTTAAACAATATCTCTAGCGATTCCGCCTATGTACATAGATCGATGAATCATATGAAGAAAGCCGCCACCAAACCAAAAACTCAATAAAACTATGAATTTTTTGTTGACCATTCCCTAATAATTGATGTGTTTCTCAGCTTACATGTAATAAGGAAATTTTTCTCGTTAGTCTCTATTTGCCATTTCCCTCATTCCCCCCCCGCATTCGGGTCGTTTAATTGAGGAAGAGCAGGAGAAGAAGAACGTTGACAAGTTTCAGAGAGAGAGAGAGAAATGAATCTACATGACTCAGGGATCTTAATAACAACATAAAATTGATATTTCTTCATTTTAAAAGATCTACTTAGGACGATATGATTCAACAGTTGCTTTCTTCATATTGAAAACTAATTTTGGTGGGCATGAATTACTGTTAGAACCAAGTAAATGAATGGAGACATTTCCAGATCCAACTTCCTGACATCAAACATGACTCATTCTTCACTAGGCGCTTTATTTCGACTTCAACTAAAGAAGGAGGCAGTCTGCATCTCGGTCCACGTCATATCGATCCAAGAATAAAACAGACATATAAAACTCAATGTACTCAAATCACATTGGCAATAGTCTTGAAGTCTCTTTAGAGGCACATTTATTCATAAAAAAAAGCAATCTTAAAATTTAAGATAAGCTCGCAACGTTACAACAAATAATTGTAAGGGCTGTCAAGGTTGTCAGCACTAATTCAAAGTGTGTGTAGTTTTTAAGTCACAGTGACAGTGTCTGATCGCGTCTCCAATGACTCAAGGAGAAAATAACGTCATTATCACAAATAATTTAAGGCCATTATTAATTTATACAGCTGTAAATAACTAAATACAGTGCAAATACACATGTGCACACTTTATCATCCTTTGCATGCTTTTGTGACAAATAATTGCAAGCTACCTGTCAAAGTATTCCATTGGTGTTTCCTAATGAATATAACAATTCTTGGTTCCTGGAGGTACACGACCCTTGTTAACTTGTTAATGCATAGTTAAGACTTAACCGAGGACATATAATTTACCAATGCTGAACGCTATTTCTTACCAGGAACAAAAAAATGCGCCGCAAAAGAGGGTTGTGCAGTCGGGACTCAAGTATTTTTAGGGTCTAGTGAGGAGGATCAGGGAACTGAATTCAGTCCACCCGCACCCCAGGCGAATGCCGAGTCAATTCGTTACAATCTATTCAATAAATCTGATTAGTTAGTAGATCCATGGAGTAACTCATCAATAAAGCGACGAAGGGCTAACCAAAAATGTGTAACTGAGAAAAGGTAGTTCAAGAAAAAGTTTATCTGGATCTTGTCCTACTAGTTCAGGAAGACAAAATTCATAACGATTTTATCGATCGGCAAGTCATTAATTTCATCTGATAACACAAACAATATTCGAATAAGTTTCTAAATAATTGGAATCACAAGTTAGATAAGTAGCATATAGTAATAAATTAGATGTCTAGTATAAAATGTAAATAAAAACGCCATAAAAAGTTGCTATAACTAATAGGCTGCGTAAATTGCAATCAACATCACCCGACATATATTATTGATAGGGTCTGGCCTTACTCACGAAATATAATTTCAACCACAATCATTGAAGACAATTCACCGAGTGATAAACTACTTATCCACAGCCAGAGCTAAAAAAGACCCGCAATATTTTATGTAATGAAGAAATTTCTATATCATCGAAAGGGTCGCTATGTACAATAATATTAATATCGTCAGGATGAACCCCAAAATGATGTTCTTAGCGGTTTATTGACTTTGGCTAGATGCAGTTGACGACTGGGAGATGCGCCACTAAAATGTAATGATTACTTCACTGGATGAATGGACAGCAGGGGTTCCTACTTGCAGAGAATCTATTATTTGCTTAAACCGACGGGAAAGCTACAAATATTGGTTGCAACACAATCCACAGCCTAGAAAATAATTGGGCGCAAATCGTAAATCTTGCATCTACTAAAACTCCCGCCTGTCACAGATTAGAGAAGGTCTTCATTTCTAAATGACGCAAATTTCCTCTTGTTTCGTCGTTTAGCTTTCTTTTTCTAAAAAAAGGAAACTCGAACAGTAATCAATTCTTAAATTTCTTAAATTATTCAAAATGTTTTAAAGATTATTAAACAATAAACGTTTAGTAAATATTCCTTCAAAAATAATGCCATGCAGACATCCTGAATTCTTGCTTGTGCTCTCCGTTGACAATATGGATGTAGTGAGTTGGTAGAGATCAAAAGACTTAATTTCACGGAAAAATAGGCAGCTCGGAGCAGACAAGCCACACAGGGCAAAGAGTCTCGGTGCCTTAGCGTTTTTGACAGTAAATTTTGGAATTCAATCTTGTGGAAGAGCATCACAGGGCAGCACAATCGCGCTTTGCTGCACAGCAGCTGAATATTGTGTGATTGCCGCCATTGAAATATCCAGGGGCACCAACTGCCTTTTAAGTCAAAGGATTTTAATTAAATTGTATCAAAGCAGGAGCGTTTATTAAAGGGTTCAGAAGACGCCACGCCAAGTAGGCGCTTTAATATTCAAATTTGGGACATAACATCATTTAGGGCACATTAATAACTACGTTAGCCAAAGCGCTAGAAGAAAAGCAGGGTATCACTGAGCTCTACTGTGCTCACAGAGTGATGCACATTGAATTCCATGAAGCTAGAAAATAATCGATATCAGATGTAGTAGACATAGTGGTGGGCTACGACGCTTTATTGCAGGTATTACTGTGCACAATATTGCCATCTCTAGCAGGGCTTATTTGTATTATTCAATTAAACGAGTTTGAAAGCATTACACAGGGTTTGAAGTGGCTATTAGTATAATCCATTCCTTAAATAGCTCGTTGTTTTGTTTGTTTGTCTTTACTGCTTTTTTCTTTGATCCAAGTCTTCAATTAAATCCTTTTTGAAAGCAATTTTAATGATGCTTTCCATTACTTTGCTATTAGTATGAAACAACATTTGCTTATTATGAGCATGGCAAAACACTAAGATTTAGCATTATAAAGTACCTTAAGCTACTTTATAATTGTTGTTAACCATTTAAAATAGTCTTAAACATAAATATTTCTTATCTTTCAGAATATTACTCTAATTATGACTCTAGGACTTTTTTTCTATGAGCTCTGAATCAGAACATTTCATGAAAAATCCATTTAATTGTGCAATAAAAGTTGGTTTAAACCTAAACTAACCAAAAATTAAGTGACTGTATGCATCCATAAACAACTGTATGCTGCTTTCTGTCTAAATTCATCTATCCAAAGTCAGTGCAGAAAATTAACCTCTAAACAAAGCAATTTAAAATATGCTAAGTATCTGCTGTATATTTATATATTCTATCAAGCTAAATGGCAGACATCAGAGATTTCAAACTTTTCGGAAGTACTAGCTCTAACGAAAGTTTAACAAAACTTCAAGTGATGTCTACCACAAGCTGCTTTCATAAAAATTTAAAGAGCAATGATAACCTTTTGTCATTAATGTAAAATGCATTTAGTAAATATTTATGATGAGATTATTGGTTTAGAAATATTGATAAGATAAATGCGTAAGTAAAAATTATGTAAAAAGAAACGTAGCTTACATTACCAGACTTTAGTAAAAGGGCTGCATAAGTGGCTCAATTTAGTCTCCACCTAACCATTGACCAGACATGACTTCAGGTAGTTTATTTTAAACAAATACTTTATTAATGACAAAAATTCAATAAGTATATGTGTCATCACTTCACAAATATGAGCGGGTTAAAGGCTAACAAGACTATAACTTTTATTTAATGAAGCAAACACAAATATGTAACAAAAAATTTGATCATTTTTACTTTTTTTCAATGATGTATTTACATTTACGTATATTTTCACCAGATATTAAAAAAAACTTAAGCAAAGTCATTAAAAGAGAAACGAAAAGTACACCATCTAATATAAATATCTTGCGTGAGCCTCGATTCCTTAGAAGTCCTTAGAGCTTTAGGGTTTACACAAGCCTTATTAATACATCTTCCATGTCTCTCTGTAAACCACACTAGCAACTGCCAGTTTCAGTAATTCTCCATTTGATTTAAATATCAATTCACTAATTCCTTCAATCACGTGATACCGATATGGTGAGTACATACTGTATGAATATCATGCATCAGAGCCATGTAATTGTTGCCATTAAATCACCAAACAGTCCAGGGAAGAAACGTCAACCATTTTGGAGTAACTTCATAATATTAAAAAAAAATATTTTACGAAGATTTGATGAAGTAAAAGCAGTAAAAATAAAGCCACTGTATTCTTATTATCCTCGAATTATTTTCACAACTTGTGAAACAAAATTGTTGAAGGGTTAGAGAAAGAGAGAACGTAAACAGCATCCCTGTGACTGATTTGTTGCCATCTCTTTATGCAACTAGTGGTTTCTTTTTTTTTTAAGAACCTACCATTTTCCATTCCAAACTTGAATCTCTTCGGAAAGTACAAGACAAGTCCATTTTGAAACACATTTTCATCATTCAGATCATGGCAAACCTTGATTCAGCCAAAAAACACGATTTACAGATTTACAACTTCCTGAAATATAAAGCTGCTGCAGCTGCTATGCCGGTGTGTTTTAGATGTTCTTTACGAACGAATGACAAAAACAAAACCAAGATAGTTTCGATAAAAAGTTTTCAACAACTTTTGTTGTCATCAACCACATACACACAGAGACCTAAATATTTTATTGTAGAAGATATTTACAAAAAACGGAACTTTATTTTCCTTTCAGGGTTTTATTTTTTTTTTTTGTGCGTATTTAATGTCGTAACATCACAAATTTGCTGAGAGTGTCATGTTCACTCCATTCCACGAAATGAACCGTATATCCATCAGAGTACATTAGAGAACTCTCACACGTATGAACACAAGGACAATCACTCAAAAACACAAATGTTTCGTGTGGGGTTGCAATTATTGTGAAATTTATCTTGTGTAATGATAAGGAAGACGATGTTTAAAATGACTTCATCTTGTATTCATTTTTACACTGATGGAGTTGCTCTTCTTTGGCATATCAGACCGGCACATGTTATTGCCCAAAATATAACCAGGTTAATACGTCCGGTACTCAATCCTCCATTGGCTGAGCGATAAAATGAGAATACAAGTTAATTCACATATTGAAAAGCACTTCATCCCAGTTAAAAATCCCAATGATCGATTTCTTAGTCACTGGAGAATCAGACAATAAAGCTAACATGCATATAACTTTAAGGTCACTGAAAAATATGCTTCAATATCAGGCCATAATTTAAAACATTACAAAGCAGCAGGCGTCAGGAGTAGAAAATTAAAGTAATTGGAATCGTTGGCATTCATGCAATGGACATTTCAAACTTCAAATACTACTAGGGATTGAAACGTGCATCTTTCTCTCTCTTTATCTTCTGTCGGGCATCAATCCGCAACATCAATAGCATACATGAAATATACAATTTGCTCCTTATTGCTCTTGAGGGACATTGTAAATAGCCACTTTTCATTCAAAAATCATTTCAAACATCTTCAGACGCATTTCACATGATATCGTGTCAAGTATGAGTCATGAAAACAAGCTTAATGTCAAGTGGGAAAACTAGACTGCAGTCGCTCCTTATGACGGTCATGAAGAATGCGACATCGTCCATTCAAATATCAGGTTCATATAAGTTCGGCTGATTATAGATTAAATTACATAACTTGGAATATTAGTAATCACATTTGACACTGAAGAACATTGGGCATTCACACTCGATTGTTGGTAACATTTAACTACTACTAATTCGGCGAAAGGTCATGAAAAGCACTCACTAAAATTATAATGAAGCATTAATGCATTCAGTCGAACAACAAAAGGGGGAGCGAGACCTTAAATTCGTAAGAGATCCGCACTTATAAGCACACTACATGTTCATCCGGGGTTCACAACGTAAATATTGCCCCGAAGGAGAGGAATGAAGCCTGGTCAAGCTATCGAAAGTATGTAGTAACGGTTAGTGGAATATCATGATGGGTGTATAGAAGTATGGACGTGTTCCTAATCTAAAATACGCAGTGCACTTCTAGCAATATAAGCAGTGAGTGACCAAGCAGCTTTGATAAGGAAAATCATTATAATTAATTATCAAGACAGTTTTACCTGCTCCAAACAGTATTTTAAATTATTAAATGTGTTTTCTGTTCACGCACAACGGTTCCCAACTTGTTCTTTAACATTTAGACAGGCTCTAAATGCAGTACATCATTTCCTCAATGTCATACTGATATAACCTTAGCAATATGTACAACTACACGATCATGTTAAATTTAAAATTGGCACAAAATATTTGCCCACATAAAATGAAATGCTAATCAAGATCTCTTCACTATCCACTCATGTAGAATGGTCAATATTGAAAATGTGCATATGTCAACAACACATGTCCCGAGTGTTTGAATTTTTCTTCCATCATTTGACCTAACAGTAAGTACCATGACATTGGAGTTACAGTTTGCTGCAGTATTCACAACATTCACAGCATTCTGCTCTCAAGGGCCCCGCCGGATATCCAAAAATTTCATTAATTCTTAGCAATCCTAATTCACTGTGCCGATGAATGACCGCACACATATGAAGCTACATATATCTGGCACACGAGATCCAAGAGGTATTTACTATCTGATTTAGGACCTCGTGAAAAAATTCTTAAACACTTGGGACGAGCCACGAAAGTTATTCTGGAGTCACTATTCTAAGATTTTAATAACGGCCCAACTTGATATATCTGAGGTCGGACCTTGACAACGAGAAAACTACTGTAACAACTTCATAATTCACTAGAGCAGGGGTTCTCAACCTTTTTCTTACATTCACCCCTTTTAAAAATATGGGCTTAGTTCATACACCCCCTTAAATTTTTCTCTATAATTTGCACCTGATATACGGTATGCAAAATCCCGTCTCGGTGGCGCAGTGGGTAGCGTGCTTGGTAACTGTGTCAGTGGTTCTCGGTTCGATACTAAACCGAGGAATATTGGCTTCTTTTCGGGTGAGAGAGGTGCCTCAAGTGCTCTTTCCTTTGCAAGAGAAGTAAAACTGAGGTCTCGTTTGGTGTACGATGGCATCTGCACATAAAAGAACCCTTTCTATTATGCAACGGGTAGATGAGGTGAAATACCCAGGTGTAGGAGTTCGACTGACCCCAAAGGAACCAAAGGCTAACGCTATACAAGTATTTGGTTGCAGCTGTGGCGGCAACTGACTGGGGAAATCGCTATCCAATATCACCCTTGTGTCCATTCAGAGGAAGAAGATACGTACCCAATCCTGTCATAGGTGGGAAAAGGATCTGTAGTAGCTTGTAGATCTTTAAAGAAAGTAACGAACAATGCATTCAAATAAATGTTTAGACCTCGATCCCCAATCGACCCCTTGATCATTGGAAACCCTGCACTAGAGTCTACACAACAATCTTTAGGTTGGTCTTGATATAAGAAAACTTACAAGTGAGCCGGAGACAGAGATACTAAATGGACCGGAAATAAGAGCTGAAGGCTTCTTAGCAAAAGCAGTAAGCTGCATAAAGAGAAATTCACTAAACGCAATGGTTTTCTAATACCACATGACAATTCCCTCAAGACAACAATTTAGTTTTTTTTGTGCTCTATGGAGTATGTTTCACAATGGCTGTAAAATGCAATACAATGCAAATGCATAGCGTGAAGGTCAGGTGCAAGAGACGATACCTCGGGGTGAGACTAGCCTGGGATGCAGTTGGTTCAATAATATTTTTCATCTGTCTCAAAAGGAGGCGAGAGAATGAATGGTGCACACTATGTGACGTTTTTAATGCCCTGTAGATCAGGTTTAATATCATGATGATAGAAAAATAATAGTACTATTGCACTAAACAGTGAAACATAAATTTATAACCATCCCATGCAAGAGGGAGAGAGAGTATTCACAATGAGAAATAAGTGAGAAGTTGATCAACGTAAAAAAATACCCAAACACGAGTATTTTTTGACATCAACATGATTAATTTCAGCACCGTAGAGGGAGATATAATCACAATATGACGACAGCAATAATAATAAATGAGAATGTGGGGCTTGATATCTACACGTATGCTATTTACGTCCTAATGACGATAACAACAACATGCACACGCGAACATGCAAAGAATTTAGTTGTAAAGGATTGAAATATAACCTTGATCTTCGAGAGGAATGGTGGCTGGTGGATTGTGGACATCACCGCCGCCATCAATAGGACTGCTTCCTCTTGGACTGTTGTATTCTTTATCTATGAGAGCGTAATTTGTTTCAATAACCTTTTTAACTTTCAGAGCACATCCGATAAATCTCCCCTGAGAGACAAAAATAGAAGTAAACTCCCCATCCCTTAGTAATTTGGAAATCAGACACCAACTGACATACCTAAATTGAAACCCATGACTCAATCATGCCATCTTTTACTCTAAATTTCAGTAACTTCCCCCACCCTCACTCATCTACCCTCCTAAATACCAGCATATAGGATTTATAAACATAACCAACATTTACTACTACGAAAGAAATGATTGAAACAGAGTCTCAATGGAAAAGATCGTCTCTCTCTTTCTTCAGCATCCTTCTGTTTGCTGGACGCAAAAGACAATTTCATGGAGTATAAATATACTTGAAACTGTCTATAGGTGTAAAAATGTAACGTTTGTTTCAAAAAACGAGGTTCTTTGAGTGAAGCTGTCAAATGTCACGCGTTATGATTAAAATGAGGACAAAATACGACCTCTTTGCTCACTTCAACATCATTAATTATGCTAAGGATGGTTAACCATACTCACTCTATAAATTCTTCAACTATTCTTTCAATATATGGCAGATTAAAAAAAAAAGCATTTTAGGAAAGAAAAATTAAGGATGAGTTCTCACTTGCCCTGCTACTGTGCGTGTGCAGGCAGACCATATTGACTCAATTTTTTACACCTTTCTACTTTCTCTCTCACGACTGTGGTAGGAATAAAGTGACAATGAAACTGGAATCTCTTAAGTAATATTATATGTGTCGTGAGGAGGCACACAAAAACTAAAGAGATAGGGGAGGACGAAAAAAAACCGTTTCCAAAAGAGATAAAGGAGGAAAGGGGTGGATTAAATGCCCGTACACATATTACTGACAACATCACATGCAAATGGAGTGTATGAGTTACGCCAAAAAACCCGTTATTGATTTTAAGGTTTTCCGATATGCGCACCAACATCACAAATATTTCAAAGTATGTTTCCAATATGCAAATGCATTTGTGGATTTCAGAGTTACTTAGATTCAAAAAAACACGTTATTTTTATACATTATTCTTTTGGCTTAAAAAAAAAGAAATCAAAAGAGATGAATCCTAAAAATAATTAAAATGCGCTTAAAATTCATACTAAGGTGACATCTGAAGAAAAGACACTGATAGGACAGTGAAATTTAATGAGGATTATTAGAGAAGGTGACATGTAGTTATCAGTAGAAGGAATAAAAACTATTCCGCCTTAAATTTATTTACGTGTGCCTAAAAACAGTGGTGGGCTTTTATTAGCCAATACCAGGAAGTACTATTTATGTATCCAAAACACGTAAACGAACAAATCTTATTATATTATGCATCTGAAATGTTTGTGCAAATGGCATTATTATAAGACATTCAAATGCTGCTATCAACATTTCATATTCAAGGCCCATAAAATGCATTAAAATTTATTACAATGCTAGACAATCTTTTGTTCGCAAAAAAATATGTGTCTAGTAAGAAATTGCAAAGAGAAAATACATCTAGACATATTACATGAGCTAATTAGAAATGCAGATTTTACGCATACTAGATTTATAATAACAAATGACTGAGATTATAAAGGTAATTTATCGAAACTGTATGCACTTTTTGGGCAACACTTCACTATGACATTTTGTCATTATTCTAATAAATAATCCAGACGATTACAACAATGATACTCTTACAAAACTGGCCAAAATGTCTTAATGTTATTGCTAACGTTTTGCTGTCCGACAGCCACAGGCGACATACAAAGTCGAAATATCTCAGTGATTACCATATCCAAGGCAGTCATCATCATTACTAACTGCTCTCCCGCTTAGTGCAGGGCCAGGTGTACTCATTTTGTCCCATTAGGACATTTTCCGCAGTCGACTACCAACTGACTGCTTATTTACCGTCGGGCTATTTTAATTAATTGGGGTACATTCCTCCATCTTCGCCAGAAGGGGCGAGGTCCTACACCTGGAAATTTGACAAAAGTGCAGGTTCCAGTTTGTTAGGGCCTTTCAACTACAAGGTTATTAGAACCCCGTCCACTGCGTAGTCCTAATGCAGAGACTGCACAGACACTACACAAATGGCGACGATTTTTGGGTATTAGCGGTACCCATGTCAGTACTAACTGGGATTGCGTTGCTTAACTTCAGTGACCAGACGAGGATTGGTGTGTCCAATGCAATTTGCCGCTCCCTGCAGGATACGTGCAGAAAGCTTTATTTTCTGCGCAGTGGTGCTATCGTGCCATCGTCCACGGGGTTTGTTTGTTTGTTTGTTGGTGTTTTAGGGCCCTTCAACTACAAGGTTATTAGAGCCCCGTCCACAGCATATGCAGAGAATGCACAGACACTACACTAATGCGACGATTTTTGGGTATTAGCAGTACCCAGTTTTCCCAAGGGCCACCCATGTCAGTGCTAGCTGGGGTTGCGCTGCTTAACTTCAGTGATCAGACGAGAACTGGTGTGTCCAACGCAATTCGCCGCTCCCATACCACGGGGACATGGTTTGACTCCCCATCTAACAGAAGGCGGAATGGGAGCCGCTTTCTGTCCTCCGAATGAAGCCAACCCAGCTAGGTCCTGGATTGAAGGAGGAATTGTGCAGCTATCTCTGAGCATCCCCAGAATTGTAAGGAAAATGGAGGGTGGGTGGGGGAGGAATTCGTTTGAATAGTTCATTCTTGGCCAAACTTTAAGAAACAGGACACCTTGATGACTACTGCAGTTTGATGATTTTCAAAAGAGAAAAATTCTCTGGGATAGGCCAACCTAAAATCAATCACATGTTAGACAGGCCATCGCAACGTTTCAGTTTGAAAACAGAGTTTAGAAAAAGCTTATTGTGACCAATGAAAGAAATAAATCGTGGTGAAGCTTTTATTTTTCTTGATATCCATCTGCTGCCGATTCTTCTAAACAAAACAACTAAGGGTGGGGCATAACCAAGTGTAGAGATATGATGGAAAGGCGATCGAAACCCATCTTAGCGGCAGTAATTCATTTTGGTTCGGATAAAGCCATTTTGAAAAAAAAATCAGTCGTTAGTCTCTAATATTGCATTTGTTTGGTACAAAAGGTAAGAAAGGACATTCAAACCATGGTGGGCACAATCAATGGACTCAATGGGACGGATTAGATGCTGTCTCAGTATAATGCGCCCAATTTCTCACCATTAAACGCATTCCCTATTCAGTGCTGAAATCTCTAGCAGTGCGAAGAAAAAGACTGTATCTCAGTCAGGAAAATCAAAGACGTTATCCAAGGTTGTACGACGTCAATAGAGCTGTCAAGACGAAATGAAATACAAGCTCTCATACCTGATGAAATAACTATCACTTCAGAAGAGCCAAATAGATAAATCGTCCTGATTAACAATATACATATATGCCTATACAAATTCACTCAACCAACTTTAGCGCCGTCTGAAACGAAACTAGAAATGGGGGTACCTATGTCCCACAAAGAAATAATCGCAGATAAAATATTTATATCGCCGTGACACTTAGTTTAACTAATGAACAAGGATGAAAAGTACATGTTACGCCAGAAATGTCAGGACACGTCATTCATTTACCAATATGAAATATTCTGTCCTCCAGTATATAAGACTTTTTTTGTCCTTAAAAATCTTGCCAAGGCTGCCATGAATAACACACAACACAAATTTTGATAATAAAGAGTGGCCCTCCTGAGACCGGCTGTTAGTAATACAGATTTATATGCTACGATGATAATCGTCATCAGTGTAGCAAGCATTCCCTTTGAAGAAATTCAAATGCTCAATAGTTGAAACAATGGAGGAAATGATAAAATTTAACTGTGTATTCAAGGAGAGTGAGGGTGGGATAGGGTAGAAAGGAAAGGGGAGAAGTTTCGGGTGATTACTCTCTTTAATGAAACTTATCTTCAACTTAATTCAACTCTGAACGTTCTCCTAAGGCTGCTCTACAAAATAGATTAAGGGCAGATGAATCTTTGTTTCCGATTTAGAAAAATAGCATCATTTCCACTTACTCTTCTCACCCACTAACCCTTTTGTTTTCTCAACCTCTTATCAAAATATGAGATGGCTACAAAGTGGTCGACATAATAGAAATATTCTTAACTCGATTATATTCAAAGACTTCTAATTTATGATTAATAACAACTCTTGAAAAATGAAAATGTAGTTAAAACAATCTTTACGGATTGGTAATTATGCTCGCAAATCAAGAGAAGCGAGATTGTATTCACTTAACGATATGAAAGAAACAGAAAGAGGATGCTGAGAGAGAGATCGAGCAAAGTATGATAAAATAACAAGCTTTTAACAAACTATATGCTATAAAAGTCAAAATATTAAACATTAGACAAATTTAAAAGTCCGAATTCGGACGTGAACAACTTAGAAGCTCAACAAATGACCATCACCAAAAGAGCAACATTTAGTAAGCATCACAACTCTTACCTATAACGGGACGATCGATATCTTGAATTATTGGATTATGTCTGGAATCAAACGGTTTATAATGGGATGCTGAATCATTTCCACCATAATGATCTAAAATAAAAGAGCATTTATATATTTAAAATAATTTAAGTCACTTTTCATATTAAAACATGGTTCTCTGGAAATAAAAAAAGAATTGATTGAAATGTTAGGGCAGTCACATGTAAAGAAACTTGCTTTCAAACATTCAACAACACTATCATCATCATCATCATACCCTCATCCCACCTGCGGCAGGGTCGAATCTGCGAGTTCTAGCCCCCCATTCCCGCCTATCTCCCACCAGGTCCCCGTCCACCCCACACGCTACCATATCGTCTGCCTCGGTATCCCATTGAACCGGGTGCTTCCGACCACCTACATTCCTGAAATGGACCTAACGAGCTCCTCCTCTCCTCATTACGTGTCCATACCACTTCAATCTAATCAGGCCACCTCTAATGCCTAACACTACATATTGATAAATTAATTTAAGTACCAAGTTAGGAATAAGTATATTAGGGGCAGCTTGGGGCAGAGGACATTGCGGAAAAAGATGAGGGAGAATAGGCTGAAGTTTGTTTGTTTGTTGGTGTTTTAGGGCTCTTCAGCTACAAGGTCATTAGAACCCCGTCCACTGTGTAGTTCTGATGCAGAAACTGCACAGACACTACACTAATGCGACGATTTTTGGATACTAGCGGTACCGAGTTTTCCAAAGCGGCCGTCCATGTCAGTACTAGCTGGGGTTGCACTGTTTAACCGCAGTGATCAGATGAGAACTGGTGTGTCCAACGCAATTCGCCGCTCGAGACTAGGCTGAAGTGGCATGGGCATGTGAAGCACCGTGGCAGAGGAAGACCACAGCAGACAAGGGAGCAGGGTTATATGACAGTTGTGGGGGAATGGGGAGCTGGTGGGTGATAGGCGGAAGAGGAGAGCCAGAACTCGAAAACCCGACCCTGCCACAAGCGGGATAAGGGGATGATGATGATGAAGGTGATATAATAAATTATCAAACTAGTCATAGGGGGTATAAAATAGATGGTTCATCTTTAAACTATAGTGCATAATAGAATTAGTGAAGACTAACCTCGTAATGGAGACATCTATTAAATAACGTTTGATCGTTATAAAATGAATTTGCCAGTTAACTAAAAAGTGCTGCAACTTAACCCATAATTAACCAATGTCATTTGAAATTATTTTGAAAAATTAAATGACGATAGCGGCAGCAAAGAAACACTTTTAACGAAATACTGTATACACGTCGGTGAGAGAGAGAGATGTCACAACATCTTAAAAGGTTCCCGGTAATCGTATAAATAGTTAAGATAAAGAGACAGCAACATCCATAACTGGATCAAAATTGTGGAAATAATTCTACCACACTATTACATAATTCTTCAAGGTCAGATAAAATGCATTCAAAATACAGGAACAGGCCTACTTCTTTAGACTTCGCACTTGTTATGCAAAGATCGAAAAAGGAAATAATTTTCCCCCACAGCTACAGAAAAGGAAACGTGATAAAGATCACGATAAAGGTAGAGAGAGAGAGCTGCATACATGAGATTTGAAAAGATTTTGTCCAAAATGTTTTATGAAATAATAAAAAAAAAGTTATACGCGTGATAGTGTCAATGATTTTCCGTCGTAAGCTAGTGCAAAACGTTAATGCAATTTTTTGCATGTAGTTAAAAAACAAATGTAGCAAACTAATCTCAAAGAAAATCTCCAAAATGAAAACGGATTTGAAGGATTTACCCCTTTCCTGTTAAAAAAAGGTTCTCATTAGTCGATATCAAAAGTCTTACCGCTGCTGACGCATTTCCATATTTCGATACAGTTTTTAAATTTTTAATACTATAGCAAACAGCATCTTGGACAACGTTTTTCATTCCAGAATATATAGGGCCCTATGTCTCTTTTTTTTATAATTTAAGATGGGTTTCCTGGTGTATTCTGAAAATAGACTTTTGCAAAAGCGTTCGACTCCATTATCAGACCACAGCCATTATCACCATAGGTACTACACGTTCAATTGTCAAAAAGCTAATCGGAAATGTCAATCTAAACATAAAACTAAGGCTAAAATGATAACCTACACCTTATCTTTAGTCGAAACAACAGTGTGCATGTGTTGAAATTGCGCATACGAATGAAAAGAGAGAATTTTTGAGGTTGGTTAAAAAAAGAGGAAGCTGAAAGGAGCAGGGGCGGATCCAGAGGGAGGAGCAATGCAGCAATTGCTCCCTCCTCAGTGCCTCAAATGAGGCGCATATTTCAACTTTGCAACTGATGAGGTATTCTTTGCATTTCCTATTCCCAGTTCTACAGTATACTGCCAGTCCCGGACATTGTCTAAGGGGCAGTAGAGGACCTATTGTAATTGTTAGCTAGATGTATACTAAGAGGTTCTGCAAAAGCAACTCCTAACCCTCTTCCCGTCTCTGGCAGGGTCGGGTACCCATCTTGTCCCTCTGAATGGACACAAGGGTGATATATTGGTCATAGATTTTTTGTAGCCGGTTGCCAGCCAAAGCTGCTCTACGCTTTTTTATCGTCGGTCTAGTGTTCGTTGGGGAATGCTACCGACGCCAGGGAGGGGGGGGGGCGAGCTCCTACACCTGGAAATTTTGCCTCATCTACCCGTTGCATAGTAGAGAGGGTTCTTTTACGTGCAGGTGACATCGTACATCAACATGGGACCTCGATTTTACTTCTCATCCGAAAGAAGGTACACTGGCGGCCTCTCTCTCTCTCGCCCGAAAGAAGCCAACCCACCTCGGCCCAGTATCAAACCTAGAACTATTGACGCAGTTGCCGAGCGTGCTAACCACCACGCCACCGCGGCGGGTAACTAACGGGTTCTGAATATTTAAAAATATTTGGGGCGCACTTTTGTTGGTGTTTTAGGGCCCTTCAACTACAAGGTCATTAGAGCTCCGTCCACAGTGTAGTTCTGATGCAGTTGTTGTTGTTTAATGGTGTTTTAGGGCCCTTCAACTACAAAGGTCATTAGAGATCCGTCCACAGTGTAGTTCTGATGCGGAAACTGCACGGACACTACACTAATGCAACGATTTTTGGGTATTAGCAGTACCCAGTTTTCTCAAGCGGCCACCCAGGAATCAGAAGTGGTGTGTCCCACGCAATTCTCCTCTCACCGCTCTTTTGTTGAAGTGCTCCCCCCCCTGATCTGCCTCTGGATCCGCCCCTGGAAAGGAGTGGTATGAAATTGCATGAATTCATACAGTATGTAATCACTAAAACACACAGCTCATTATATTGCCAAAATGTAAGGGGGAACATTTAATATCATCGTAAAAGCACAGGACGATCATGTTCCTCAACTTCAAACCTGAAAAATTAGCCTTCTAGTTTGATTATCATTAAATGGTCTACCTCGAACTAGGAGTAAATATTGTAGAAATGGTTGATGATAGTGATTTGATAGCATTTTGAAGAACAATTATTCCTTAACTCACTTCAGGTTTCCACACCAAAAACCAACCCTGTTATAATCTTGCAATAGTACCTTCATTTCCTTTAAAATCGACCACCATTAAGTACTATCTGATCTTTTTGAAAGTGTATTATAGAAAGCCAGTGATGAGCGTTTTAATGCGACAGATGGTTGAAAGGATTGTAGAGGAAGCTTATCGCACATCTTTGAAATGAAATTTTTATTACACAAAACTGTAGCTCTCTCTCTCTCTCTTCTTATGAAAGTTCTAAAAAATTAAACCCACACTTGTGTAGGGAGTTTAAATTTTTTTTCGGTTAAGCTTTTATGGAAAGTTATTCAATTACTTACACTAACCTAAATCGTGTATCAATTGGATAAGAGAGACTGTTATGCTTACCATCTATGCGAGAATCTCCATTTGGCTCTGGCAGTTTTCCTTTCTGTTTCTCTTTGAATATCCGAAATTCTAGGGGATATATGAAGTACATTAACATTTGTCTAACAAGATGAGAGGGCGAGAGAGAGAGACTAAGAAGAAATGAACACCATTATCATAAATTATTTATAAATCTAACTAGTATTTCAAATTAAGACTAGGTAATGAGTGACCAAATATGTTAATAAAAGCATCATCCTATCATTAAATGATAAAATACACACATACACAAATACAAATGCAATGCGATGATATTATTATTATGCATCCCCTCCCCCCAAAACAGACTGCTCCATCTGGATAATTATATTTATTAATTTAGGTATTAAATTAAGCTAAAAATGGCTGTCGTTTTCAGGCACATTATCATAATAAGAGTTTCTTCCGCATTAAAATAGCGACTAGTCATTCCCACGCATCATTTCTAACAAAGAAAGTGATTAATACCAACTATGCTCACGAGCAATATGTAAAAACCTTTGAATAAATTATGTAGATATCATTGACGCTTAGATTAAGAGAAAAAGAAAACAAAATATAAGTTTTTCATCATTGCTTCTAAGGAATCCTCTTAAAATCTTGACTGTCACGATCATCAACATCATCTTAAGAAAGTTTCAGTCTGAAACTACCAATTTGCATTACAAAATCTGTCTTTTACTTCATAGTATCCCGTTGCGAAATAAAATTTTTGTCAAGAAATTTGCGTAAAAATGCGTAGTACATGGTTTAAATGTTACAGTCCATACAGAGTAGTCTAAACAAGAGTCCAAATGGTTGGTTTGTTGGTGTTTTAGGGCCCTTCAACTACAAAGTCAGTAGAGCTCCCGTCCACTGTGTATTTCTAATGCAGAGACTACACAGAAAGTACACCAATGCGACGATTCTTGGCTAATAGCAGTACCCAGCTTTCCCAAGCTGCCACCCATGTCGGGAGCGGCGAATTGCGTTGGTCACACCAGTTCTCGTCTGATCACTGAAGTTAAGCAGCGCAATCCCAGCTAGTACTGACATGGGTGGCCGCTTGGGAAAACTGGGTACTACTAATACCCAAAAATCGTCGCATTAGTGTAGTGTCTGTGTAGTCTCTGCATAAGAACTATGCTGTGGACGGGGCTATAATGACCTTGTAGTTGAAGAGCCCTAAAACACCAACAAACAAACAAAGCCACCCATGTCAGCACTAACTGGGGTTGCGTTGCTTAACTTCAGTGATCATACCAGAACTGGTGTGTCCAACGCAATAAGCCGCTCTCCACAAGTGTCCAACTTGAGAAAGTCCTCCAAAGAATGCAAGAGTTGTGCTGCTATCAAAGTCCATGTCTCCAAATTGAAGATTTGAAGTCAGTCTTATCTAACCGTCAGAAGAATGTTCAACCCATTCTCCATCAGTCCTCAAACTATTTGCCATGATATCAATTCGTTTCGTTTGTTGGTGTTTTAGGGCCCTTCAACAACAAGGCCATTAGAGCCCCATCCACTGCGTAGTTCTAATGCAGAGCCTGCACAGACACTACACTAGTGCGACGATTGTTGGGTATTAGCAGCACCCAGTTTTCCCAAGCGGCCACTCATGTCATTAGTAACTGCGGTTGCGTTGCTTACCTTCAGTGATCAGACGAGAACTGGTGTGTCCAACGCAATAAGCCGCTCCCCATGATTTCAAAAATGAAACTAGACAAACTAGTCCTGTTCCTCCTAAGTTTAAAGAATTAAAAGTTCATTTAACTTTACTCACCGTGGAGTTGGATGTCACCTTCAGCTTCTCCCATTGAATTCTTTGCAACACATTTGTATTTTCCAAAATCTTTTTTCTCCAGAAACTTTATCCTAAGCTTCATGTGCATCCGATAAAGTTTATCTTGTTGATCAACGTCGTATTTTTCATTTGAAAATAATGGTTCGTCGTTTTTATTTTCGTTTTCATTTTTCTTCACCCAATAATTTACAGATCTTGGGAAGGCTTCCACTAAACACTCCATAGATACTTCACTTCCTACTGGAACACTGACAATTTGATTTGGAACTTTAATAGTGGGTTGAACTGCATAATTAAAATTGAAAACAGAGTACCTTGTAAGTCACACTAGTCTCAAATAAAAGAATGTAAATGTGATATGCAAAAACAGGTCTAAATTTTTTACGGTGCGAATTATGCTACAATTTAAAAGACTACATGATGAATTTTCACAATAACATGTACCATAACATACATAATTAATTATTAAATTTGCAATAATTTCATATTACTGCATTATATGTTGCAAAGACTATGAAATATCCACTTAATGGCACTCGCACTAGGAGATTTGTGCATCAGGTGGACTCATGAGGCACATAACGTGATAAAAACATAACACAAAGGTTGCCTAATTTAAAATCTAGAAATCTCATCCAAAAAAATTTCTTTTCTATGCAAATTTTTCTTAATGAATTCGTTCAGTGGTCCTACAGTAAAAAATAGCTGAAGACACATGGAGTCATATCATATTCAGTTTCCACGCCGCATTCATTTACATCCGATCCACTCTGGCTTCAGGTCTTTAACCAGACGTTAGTCATCCAACCGTGATACTGTGGCAAACTATCATCTCGCCTGAGATGTTGCAGTCCCTCAGCTACTTAGGCCTGAATATACTCATACTACACCACTGTGATCGCACTGGTCCTCTCTACATGGGCGCCTTCAAGGACGGGGGGTAATAAATCTAATAACACCCACTCCGTTCTTGGAAATATCATCATCATACCCTCAACCTGCCTTGCGGCAGGGTCGGGTCTGCGGGTTCTAGCCCTTCACTCCCGTCTATCTCCCACTAGGTCCTCGTCCACCCCTCACACGATACCATATCCTTATGGACAAACTGCTCCCACGTCTGCTTTGGTCTCCCCCTGCCCCAGGTGCTTCCGACCACCTGTATTCCTGAAATGGACCTCACGAGCTCCTCTTCCCCTCTTCTCATTACTTCCCTTTCAACTTTTTTGGGACCCTCCTATCACACAGAGTCACATCAGAGTTTATCCTCCCGTTGCTTTGGATCACTCCATAGTTGTTGTTTTAGGGCCCTTCAACTACAAAGATCATTAGAGCCCCGTCCACAGCATAGTTCTTATGCAGAGACTGCACTGACATTACGATTTGTGGATATTAGCAGTACCCAGTTTTCCCAAGCGGCCATCCATGTCAGTACTAGCTGGGGTTGCGCTGCTTAACTTCAGTGATCAGACGAGAACTGGTGTTTCCAACGCAATTCGCCGCTCATTGGATCACTCCGTCCTGGGTGACAGAGACAAAATTATCTTGTAAACTTAGGACAGCAATCATCGGTAGTGATCAACGTGAAAGTTCTATGCATAATTTGAAAGCTTAACAAAATGAATTTTTTTAAAAACTATTTCAAAGAAAATGTTATCATTTTATCAGGATATACTGTATATATATAAAAATCGGTAATTGCATATGGCATACAACGCAAAGGTAAACGACTAAATAAATATATTAGAGAATTTAACAGAAATGATTAGGTCTATAAAAATGCATCTCTGGCAAAAAAAAAAACGTTGTGGGAAATATATGAGATAACACATGATTAGAGAAAGACAGAATAAGTTCTCAAGATTTTATATTTTTCTCCCCTTCCTGGGCAAATATTTGCCTATGCTTTTTCAAGAAACTTTCTTGAGATGTAATAGACTTTTTCTACAAAACCACACATCTCAAATACCCCAAGGATCCAATTCTTTGTTGTATAGGTCTCATCTAAACCTCTATAGGAAACCTATCTTTTAAACTCGAAAAAAGCATCATCTAAAAATCCCGAAGAACTACTCCAATATGTAACTGGGATAATCGATATACAAAAAAAATCCCTTGTACTTACACACTACTTGCAGATTAATCCTTTTGCTCACCGATGGAGGAATTCCATTGGATGCAATGCAGAGATATGCTCCCATATTTTTCCTTGTTATCTTAGTCAAAATTAAGGTATCTCCTGATGTAGTATACACTGACAATAAAATAACATCTCTTATTTAATATACATCAGATCACCTTGAAATAAAAGCCAAGTAAACGTTTAAATAAACTACAACATCTTGAGTTAAACATTTATAACTTATCATTCACCCTTAAATTGATAACATTTATTTTTAAGATACTAGGTACGAAAGGGCTAGAGCAAGATGAAGATGCGCAAGTTTCTTGAAGCAATTGGAGACTAATTATGATTACATTAAGATAAAGCACTTAGGGTGATTATATCACCCGCTTTTCTGTGATGTTTCTGGTTCGGACTTAACACAATTTATTTCTGTAACCGGTAGGGGCAACCTAAAACGCAATTTTTAAAATGTGTTATTGTTGATGATCATTTAGAAGGGGTAACATACACCGCTATATTTCATTGGTGAAGTGTCATGGAGATGATGATGATTCAGCATGAACAAACATTTTAGTTTCATGAGTGTCAAAACAGCTCGTGAGAAATGCTGCTGCTATAGGGTCAGTTAGAGCCAAGTAATTCACTCAAAATATCCAAAGGATTTAAAACACGAATCTCTAAAAGGGGAAAAGTTTAAAAAAAAAATACTGTAACTTGAAAATCGGCGGAAGGAATCACAGGACTTTGAATGAGAGCAACTAAGAATGGTTCAGGTTTTTGAGAAGGACTATTGGGAAAATTCATCCAAGTGGAACTTAGGAATTGGGGGAATTTTCAAAGATGAATGCTTCATTATGTCACTCTAAGATGCTTTCATTGAAATGCTTTGGTCAAATGTTGATGCTTTTGAAGTGTATTTGACGCTTTTTTTCTTATTTAATGATCAAACGCGATGGATAAAATGACAATCGATGGTTAAGAGGCCGAGTTTCTTCTGCACTAGATACTAGAGTGGGCTACGATTTTTGTAAAGAAAAGGTTTCAGAGGATTAGGTACTCACTCGCATGTATAGCAAAGATTTCCAGAAAACAACATTTAAATAGACCTAACCTATTTTAAGGTTAGATTAACTCTCAAAGATATAGTTGCCTTTAAAAAAAAATGGTTTCAAAGACTTCTTTGAAAGTTAGCTTTCCTTTTGACGCGTTCAATAACAAAGAAAGAATGCCTCATGAAATTCAACATGAATTACGTGCATTTTAAAAGCATTCTTTATCCTAAAAGACGAAATTCAACAACAACCAACAAATATCACAGATTCAAAGTTACACAAAATATGACTAAGAGTATTAATGAAAAGAGAGCGCCTATAATATAACATATATTTTTTGAATAAATATTTTGTTTATAATATTATATTACCTTCAAGTTCATCAGAATTTGAAACTTGTTTATAAATAGGTTCACCATCTTCTCGTCGCCAAGAAAGTTTAGGAGGGGGATAACCTTTTGCTCGACAAATTAAAGTTGCTTTTGAACCTTCTGACACAGAAATGTCGGAACTGGTCTCATCATAAATAATATCTGGTGGAACTAAAATAAGTGACAATATTAATTAATTAGTTTTAATATATTACCACAAGTGTCGTCTTCAAGCAACTAAGTGAGTGTTGCAAATAACGAGTTCAACAGTTGCTTGTGGTAATTATTCATCTGCATCCCTTTTACTCCACTTTTTACATACTAAAATTTAATGTATTTAATTACTTGAGACAAAAACCTACAGAAGTGATTCCACCTCACATTTATGACGTCAATAACACTAACAGGGAGAAATGGTTTGGCAAAGGTCTGGATTAAATGCTGCGATGAAATTTCAGGTGCTAACCTGGCTTTTTAAGACCTACAGTAATTTTTAAATTTCTCGATGAAACATTTGTGTGAAACTTCATCTTGGGAAGTGCTTCCTCTATAATTAAATGAAAATTCTTCCTATGAAACGAGATGACATTTTCTTCTTTACTAAATAAGAAAATATTTTATACAGCAACTCTGCTAACAGGACCTTACTAAAAATAAATTCAATAAACTTGAAGTAGAGACCTACTTTAGATCGACAGCTCTATTTTTTTTTCTTTGGCACAACTATTTCAAGTTTAATACATAAAATGTGAAGTTTTTGTTAGAAAATAGTGCCAAAGTGATCAAATTAAAAATGTTTAAGTCACTCTGTTGAAAGTTTTCAAGAAACTGATCTTTTATTAAAGGAAAACCTCTTATAGAGTAATGCTTTTTTTTTCTCCCCCTTTCTTTTTTCTGGCTTGAACAATCTTGTTTTTCATCTCTTGTTAATTTCTCATTTTTTGACATATAAAAAAAAGGAGGCCAGAAGAAATTGTAACAAGTGACAATGATTTTGGTGAATGATGAATTGAGGGGGCATTTCACGTCCTTTAATCGTACTTTAAGAATCAAGATCTATATAACATTTTTTTTGTTCAACCCACTTATTACTGATCATTATTCTCCTTTAGTTTTAATATGAACAAAAGCCATAGATTTTGCTCTCGATTACTGAAGGGCCAACCATTTTTCATGGAGAGTAATTCATCTCCTTGTTGATGTCTTTCTTGCTGAGTGTCAAGATTATTACAGCATTTATCAATTATGGTTTAATGATTTCAAGATTGACATTCATTCACGGCAACCTAGAAACCATTATTTTCTCTAAATAATTCAATTATTAGACTTTATAATTGAAAGTTCACTATTGAAACAACTTTATTACAAACGTATGCGGTAGATGAATTAAATGTAAAGTGGAGTGGTCAAAAAAACGTTGAAAATTAAATAATGATTCAGCAGCAGCAGAATAAAAAGGACATTCATTCAGAGCATAATGAAACGTATTGATTAACTCTTCCCATCGCGAGCAAGTCATTAAAACTTGCTAGGTGATAGGTTGATTACGACAGCCATTGTTCAAATGTCAACTCATTATAGTACTTTAAGCACAAGAGACTAACATCCTTGAAGGTGCCAAACATGAAATGAAGAAGACAAGAAGAGAAGCTGACAGCACCATCAGGTCTGCACAGCTGGGAAATGAACTTGGTCATCTGGCTCACCAGGTAGATGCCAAGCCAATACCTCCGCTTGCTAAATTATATTACTAAGTGACTTGATTGCAAATTTGTCTTCAAAAGATCAATCAGAGAATGAGCTTCAATGTGAGGCTACAAATTGGTTATTTCTTTGGGATACCACATAAATTACAGTATCGCATCAAGTGAAACGGAAGTTACAGTTTTTAAAAGGTCATTTGATACAACTGCTATCAAGTGCAATTCTTAAGGTTGAGAAAGGAAATCGAAACACGTTTCAACGTCAATTCAAAAATCTCCTTTTTCTCTATCATCTCTTATTCCGTGTGGCTGGTTTAAAAAAGACTTAAAAAGTACATAATGATAGTATTTCAACCATATTGACTGATGCATTATGTAAGTGAAGTGTAAATGTCGACCATGTCAAAGAATTCTTGTGAAAAATTGTTGTCCATATGGATTAGATATACGTCCCAATCACGCGAGAAAAACCCGACTACCATTTTATTATTAATGATGGAATGATGATGACAGCTCCTATTTTCAACGTTCAAATTACAGATCAAAACAAACATGTGGTTAAAAGTACATTTTCCGGTTTGCGAGCGACAGCTGTTGACTTGACTGGACATGACAAATTGGCAAAGGATACTGACACTAAACTATTTCTAACTGAACAGTCAAATAAATCGTAGACCGTCTACGGAAAGTATCGCTATATAGATATATTTTATATGAACCCCTAAGTTTTATTGAAAAATAACTAAAATGACAATAAAAAAATCCGTGCTTCACAAAGAGCATTAGCAATTTCTTGATATAATGATCGCATTTCACAACAGAGCCATTTTTACATTTCAAAATGATTTGTACCTCTAGAATCATTTTCTGGAAAAACAAATTTGGACTAACTACAAATAATAAGGTACCATTTAAGAAATAAATAAAATCAAAATTTAATAGATAATATATAATCTAACCTACCCATTACTTTAATTTCTCCAACTTGACTTTTCATGGGATCTGAATTTACTTGGCACATGTAAAGGCCTCTGTCTATTTCCTGGATTTGCTTTATGTGCAGATCCCAATTGCGAAGCCCATTATGATTGATGCTGATTCTTGGATTATGACTAATAACTTGATTTTCCATCGTGAGCAACGTTTGGGTGTCTACTTTAATCCACACCACCTGCAAAACATCACCACAAAATTGTTAGCATATGTGTGTGTGTGTGGTTCTTGAATTCATATTCAACTACTACTAATAGCCAATAATTCTTATTGAAAGGCCCACAAATGTAACATGCATATGATTAAATATTTTTAATAATTTTCTGACAGTTAAATGGAAACACAAAGGATCACATCTAATGAAATGTAACTGAATGAAACTTTTGTTAAAGTCAGATTTTGAGAATGAATAACCGTGAAGCCGGGCGAGTTCCTTTTCAACATAATCGCTGTCACCCCTTGCAACAATGTTTACGCAAAATCATCACCGTATTATTGATTTTATGTTTCAAAATTTCTCTAAGGAAACTCTAGATACATCCAGTATTTTGTTTCGAGGGCATACCGGGTGCAGAGAGCGATACTTTAAGGTCATTTTTTAGGACAAGCATTTCACTTAATGTCATATTTCTTGACTGAAGATGAAAAGCACATGATATTTTTATATCAAACACGTTCATATTATTACAAAAACTTTTTAAAGAGTAAATTCTTGTTTGTAAGTTTCAAAAATGTCTCATCAATCACAAATATAAAGTTTGCATGTATGAAAGACTTTAATCACTGCATGTTGTCGTGTTTTTCCTCTCTCTCTCCTGCCATTAGTTTCTCACGTGTCTTTTTTGAATATGGCAACTAAGTTCGGGGATGTAAAAGTGAAAAACAGGAGGACAGCGGAAAAGGAGGATAAGGAATGACACATGACATGACATTGATGTGAAATTTATGCACAGTCGTACAATTGATATGGATACACTACCATCTGTTGCCACACAAAATTGCAATGAAATTTCCCATCACTACATTACATACGGTTGAATAAAATTATTCTCATCAAATAGCTCTTAATTTAAATTACTATTAACATAAACATCCGCCAACACATATAACTTATTTCACATACAGAAAAAAATAAAGGTTGGAGACTGATAGGATGGAAAATTAAATGCTGAAAGTGAACACAAGTGGGCATTTAACATTTAAAATGTTAGAGAGAGAGAATTTGAGCCAACTTCAACTGCTGAAGATGATTTTATCATATCATATATCTGAGTCGGACGAGTCACGAAATATTTGTTAATTCTGCATCTGTATGTCTGGTTGAAAAGCACTCGCTTATTATTCAGTTTCCAACCTTTTCTGCTGCTGATTTCGATGCACCTGCTAAATACATCGACAACTGGACTAACCTATCTTAGTCCTCCTGCAATACAACCATTCATCCACCAAAGCCTTAATGCCCCCAAAGCCCTCTTCGTTTTCTCTTATCGTGTAATATAAATAGTAATTACTATGAGTTGAGTAGTCACTACAAATATATATTTACGATAACAACTTAATGCCTTGTGGATCTCATTAAAATAACGTGATAATATAACAGTGACCAACGGACAACACCAGTGCTGGAACCACATGTAGATTCGTAGTGTGCAAAAAAGTAATCATAAGTCATTATTGTTGACTAAAAGATGTGAGGTGCTAACACGATTTTTTTATTATAAATAATAATAAAGGGGACAATTTAACACCCGTGTTATAATTCCTTCTAGACGTCTATGCATGCACCTCCATTCCCAGGAGTCTAATATAAAATGTATTAAAAGGTAGTAATAAAGAGGGTTTAAAAGTTCATAGTTGTGACTTAGGATCTGCTATCTTCTTTCATAAAATCGCTTCCATGGATGCCCGTTAACTATACTGAAAATGTAAACAGGGAGCAACACTTTCTTTATATCATGTCACAATAAACGACGAACTTGTCATATAAATATGTGCTATTTTATTCCCTAACTTCAACTCTCATGTACAAGTGTCACGCTGGATGATCCTTTGCAATTCCGAGGGGTTTTTTTTTTTACTATTAAATGTTTGATGAGATCCTCATAAATTTATGAATAATAATCGCATTACACAGAAATAAAGTGTGTGGAATACAGTCTCTTTTCAAATTACAACCAACTGCATGTAAATTTCATAAAGTTCAAACTACCGTGTACAATTTGTCATCGTTTCTGAAATTTCAAGACGGAGTTTGGGAGTGAGATGGAGAGAAGGGCGTTGAAATGACATCTTAATGAAAATTCAAGATTTCAGAGATGTCATATAACTCGAGCCCAACAACTTAACATGATGAAGCAGAAATTTCAAGTCAAATCTAATGACAGGACAATTAAGAATTTTTGACATCATCATCATCATCATCTGACATCCAGTTTGCGCATAGTCAAGAAAAAAAGACCTCCACTAAAAATGCTATGGACCACATTTGACTCCCCATCCCAAATACAGATATGAAGGTTGGAATCTAGTCAATGTTTTTCCCACGAGGTAGTACCAAAGTACCACATAAAAAAAGATGGGATAGTTGTAGTAATCATAATAATCGAGTGGTTGTAATGATACGAGATGATTTATGGTGTGATCTTTCTACTTTTCTGCTTTTGATACGGACACATTGAAGCGGGGTGAGGAACGTATGAAATCGGTAAACGTATCGTTTAATTAGGGTGTGTCTGTCAACTTTAATTCCTATGGCAATCTATGTTTACTTCAAAGAAAAATAAAGGTTACATTTTTATGGAGAGCATCATCCGGAACTTAGAAAGATACCAAACGTTTTTTTCAAGTTCATCTCAACAATGTAATAATGTCATTATCTGACAGAGAAATCAATAAAATATTTAATTATAGCCTTTCTGATAAAATCCAACATTTCGTTAGAAGGCTGCACTCCTAAAATTCAGTGATGCAGTATGACGTTTTCTAGAAAATATGAGTAACATCTTTCAAACTTGCATCCTATATAAAGTTACAAGTCTAAAATAATTTTTAATCGCAATTCCTGATTGTGATTCTTCAGATTTCACCCTCCTTTGGTTTTACTTTAACTCGGTGCAAGCACTCTTACTATATTTGATACATTTCCAGCGCTGAAATGCAAAGTATATGTGATACGACGCATAATATCAGAAAAAAGAATTTTATTAGCATGTGTATAACGTTAAACTGGTAGAGTAGACAGAATCTGCATAGGATTACATTACCTGGATAGCGTAATACTTTATTTTAATTAACATAATGTGAATGCGCTCGATACCAGCTGTTAAATTACTGAATGAATATTATAAGACAGAAACTACATACTAAAATGTTAACACTCTTACAGAGAAATTTTAAATGAGTTTCCCAAGTTGGAAGATTGAAATTAAATTGATTCACACATCTAAAAACCTGCACTAAACCACCTCCAGCTTGATCCTATCAAAGTAATATTGAAAGAAGAATCCATTTCGTAAAACATAGGAGGGATATCAATGTAACCTAAACAGGGATACCCATAATTTATGACATATAGCGATCACTTAAAATATTTCCTGTCTCTTCCAATAAAACCTATACGATATTGCCAGTTAGTTTTACAGAAATACTTCATCATATTCTTCATATTATGACTCCTCCGTCATTACTTGTGGTTAAATCACGTTGAAGAGAGAGAGAGAAAGAGCAGAGTTTGGTAGTAATAGTGAACCACACATTATATTTACTAAGAATACAGCATGATGACGGAAGTTACTTTTTGAGGTTAACCTCATAACCATCGTCTTTTCTTCCATGTTCAGATATATCTCACCACGGAATTGCTTTACTTCATGAATAAACCAATGCTAGTTTGATTTTGAGTTTGCGATATCAAATACAACAACAAAAAACCTAGGACTCCCTTAAATTAAACTCAATATAGATGGAAATGTAGTTGACCTAACGTTTTAAGTGAAAAACACACCCCCACACCAAATAGACACACATACACAAAAAATATTTATCAGATGAGAGAGAGAGAGAGAGAGAGAGAGAGAGACAGAGAAAGGGGTAAAAGTTATTGATTTAATTCGCAAGAGATGTTAGAAGTGCCATAATGACGTTTTGACTTTACAATGAATGGTCTTGAGAAGACCCCTGATGATCAATTTTTGTTTCTCATTTTCTTACTGCAACCATCACTGACCAAAGTGACCATTTAAAGAGGGTGCCATACATCAAATTGTTTGCACAAGTCCTCCTTCTTGTCTTATACTGTTAATACAATGGATCCCAAGAGTTAGGGAAAGAAGATTCAATAGGTCTCTGTAGACAACGAGTAATTTATATCGTGCTTTATAAATGGTTCAGCCAGTTCATACTTACTATCAGGATGTCTGTTCGGGAACTACAACTAAGATTATTTTAATGGTAATAGTCTTGAAAATTATTTTAAATCGTATCAATAAGTCTTATTAGAGGTCTCTTTCTCTCTCTCCGGAACGTCTTCTCAGAGGGAAAAAATCATGGACAGTGAATGAAAAATGCTGTCTAGAAGCATACAACATTCTTTACTGAAGTTTAATTACTAAATATATCAAAGTGAATATATTCTTCACACACAACTTTTAAAACGTGAAAATCTTTCGGCGTATATCGATTAATCATTTGTTCATAAACATTAGTAGTAATCATCGATTTTTTCCCTCTACCTTCTTTTCTTTGTCTAGGCTTATCTTACTTCAATGCGTGAGGTTTCTTATATGTCATTAGCATAAGCATAATTTTCACTAAAATAAATAAACTACTCATCCAAAGTGCATATAAAACATAGTTCAGCTTACCTTATAGACACCTAGATTATCTACAATGCACTGCAAAATAGCATCTCTGCCTGCTGTGATGGTAATGTTTTGAATAGGTTCTGCAAAAGTAGGTTCTGGTGGTAGGGCTAAAAAGAAAGAATGAAAAAAAATAATTGAATTTAATTTGTTTTACAAAATACAGAGGAAATTTCTGAACCGTATAGAGCACCACTAGACATATGTGCAATAATGAATTTTTACTCCTAAAAAATTCAAATATCTAACATATCTCCCTGCTACAAGTTATACCGACGAGTAAAAAAAGTACTTCCAATAAGACGTGATTTCGACAAAATGCTCGAGGAGATCAGGGGTTTCGTTGAAAACCCTGTTAACAATTTCTCGTTTCGCAGAATTTGCTTACAAAGGAGATTTTCTCTCGTTTGTCTGATGTCAGGATCAATTTCAATGGACCTCATCATAAATATGTCTGAACCACGCGTACTGAGGTCAGCAGAGGAAAACAGACTTGACTATCGAGTTGATGAATCTTCTCGCCTAACGCCACGTAAAAGTTAACATTAAAAATAAAGTTACCCTTTGATATTTACAACATGTATTGCTTTAATTGTAATTGCAATAAACCCAGTCGAAATTGATATTTTGCTACCAATAACTAAACAAAGCAAATGCCAGTGATTGTATATTGCATTAATTAAAACTTGCAATGTTGTAAAGCGTTCATGTTATAATTAATTGCAACAAGAAACTTCTTAGCCATATAGTCAATGGCAGCAAAATTAAATTCACCTATTTAGAAAAGCAAACTATTAATGAATAGGTGGTGCATTAAAACAAACGCTTCATCATTGAGAACATCGACTTAATATTAAATAGCAACGAATTCAAGGTACAGTACTGTTAACTTAATGTCATAGACCACAAGTAACAAATAGTCAATGCCGCTAATAAAACAAGAGAAACCTAGCTCAAATGTACAGTAATCATTATCATACCCTTATCCTGCCTGTGGCAGGGTCGGATCTGTAGATTCTAGCCCCCACTCTCGCCTATCTCCCACCAGATCCCGGTCCCGGGGAGCGGCAAATTGCGTTGGACACACCAGTTCTCGTCTGATCACTGAAGTTAACCAGCGCAACCCCAGCAAGTACTGACTTGGGTGGCCGCTTGGGAAAACTGGGTACCGCTAATACCCATAAATCGTCGCATTAGTGTAGTGTCTGGGCAGTCTCTGCACTAGAACTTTGCAGTGGACGGGGCTCTAATGATCTTGTAGTTGAAGGGCCCTAAAACACCAACAAAAAACAACAACAGCCCGTCCCGGGTTATGGAAAACTTGCTCCCTCAACTACTTCCTTCTGCCCCTACCCCGGGTGCTTCCAACCACCTGCATTCCTGTAATGCACCTAACGAGCTCCTCCTCCCCTCTTCTCATTACGTGCCCATACCACCTCAATTGTCCTGTAAGGGTCCCCACATTCCACGTCCCTAATCTAAGATTAGCCCCATTCTTGATTTTGTTTGTTTGTTGGTGTTTTAGGGCCCTTCAACTACGAGGTCATTACAGCCCCGTTCACAGCATAGTTCTTATGCAGACACTACACTAATGCAACGATTTTTGGGTGTTAGTAGTACCCAGTTTTCCCAAGCGGTCTTGCATGCATGTACTAGCTGGGGTTGTGCTGCTTAACTTCGGTGATCAGACGAGAACTGCTGTGTCTAACGCAATTCGCCGCTCCCCCATTCTTGATGAGACTGCTCTGACGGGGCACCTCAGCCAGGCATATGGAACCCACAGGAATATTGGACGGGTTTTCTGTGGGGGAGGGGGATGCCGGCGTACCCCACAGAAAAAAAGGTAATCAATATCAATATAAGTAGGTACATACCAGGGTCAGGTTTAAGGAGGAACCTCACCTAAACTAAGCACACAAATGAAATGATGAACAATGTTTTTCATGTGATCGTATGCTTTCCTGAAATCACATCCTTTTTGGTTGCCTCTTTCCAAGAGGCAGGGATATACAGAGGCTGACTACCATACCCTCAAACTGGTCATAAGATGCTGTCAAGACGTTTAAAATAAGTATTGAAAAAATAATTTTTAGTGATAACAAATTGAAGAGAAAAAAGCCTTTGGTAAACATGTGAAAATTGCTTGGTTGCACTTGGTATAATGTGACACAAAATTCGCTTGGCAGTAAAGTTCTGCAGGATTAATCCTACCAGGACAATGGCCCCAAGCGGGTCGTTCAAGAAACAGTAATTTCACGTATATTAAGATGATATTAGAGGAAAACTCCTACGCTATGTTTGCTCAGATCGACAAACGATATCAAGGTTTGGAAAAATCGACCAAACACAATAGAGTACTTATGGGGGTTCCTTTCACTCCTGATAGATTTCATGCTATCGACCATGGTCTATCACCAATTTCTGTAGACTCTGTCAACAAAATCTTGAATAATCAAGTTTAAAAAAATATATGATAGTTTTCTTCCTGCGCGCACCAATTACTATTAAACCAACTTTACGTTCAATTTATTAAATCACAAGTAGCTACTGAAATATCTTCAAGACGCCAGACTCACTCTCGCCAGTATCAATTTTCAGCTACAAAAGAAACCATCAGATTCAAATAGTAGTATTAATTTTGGACATCATCTACAGTAGCACCTAAGGTGAAAAACTTTCAATCAAAAAAATAGCCTTTAACCGATGAAGTGAAAGGTAAACTAAAAAATTGAAACTTCTCCAAAAGAAAAATTAGATAGCAACATCCAGTCTCGTATTCAAAAGTTTCTATCGCAGTTGAATAAATATTGACGTTAACAATAGAAATGACATTGGGACCAACAAAGATTTCTACATTTCATTGCAAATATTTCCATCGTTTCAAACTTTAATTTTAAAGATGCATGTAGCATTTTGAAAGGAATAAGATCGTTTTACTCCAAAACAGATTACAAGATAATATTACATTTGCATGCAATTTACTACATGTGACTTACCCTTCGACTACCCAATTTATTTGTCCAATTTTCAAAATTTGACTTCAATTCTCAACACACTCAACCAAATGCATTACAAAAATCCAAACGCATTACAAAAATCCAAAGGCAGTACAAAACCTTTACCAGATCCCCTATATCCCTATATTTTCATGTAAGAAATTGCAGTGTCCAATATTTGCTTAAACCTCATCATCAAAAAAAAAAGCCTCAAATCATTTGATTTCATCTGTTCAATGATATTCAATTTAGTTATGGCCACCACTTGAAATGAATACCCAGACGGAAATAATTCAAATCAAATTAAAACAACCTAAGGACAACAGGAATTAGTGGAATCATATCTGACAAAACTGATATTTGAGCTAGGGCTACTGCTCGCAGTGTTTAGATACCTACATGGGTTTTTTTCTGTAGAGAAATGTATATATCAATTTGATGCTATTTTCAAGCTCCATTTCCTAAAACAATCATCAACCTGACCAAATGTCGAACAAAAATTGATAAGAAAAGATAGCGGAAGTCTGGATGAGTTGAGAGGAAACCAATCAATAGTTTCAACATCATTTTATATATATATCTCCAGTGCATAAGACTTATTTTAGCTGTATCTATTGTGTACCTATATGTGGCCAATATGAAATCCTTTAATTCCCATTTGTGAACCGTTACACTCCATGAAGAGCCGATTTGTTGGTTATATCAACTCGTTGAAACGTACTTTTATCAGCAAACGTTCGTGTGCTTCAGTGCTCCAAATTCAAGAATGATAGACTATACAAAATCAAACTAAAAAAAAGACCAACTCCAGCCAAGAAATCAAACAACAAGGCGTCAGAATGAAAGTCAAAGAAAAAAACCCATATCAATTTACAGTGAGGAGTTGAAAAAATACTAGTTGCAGGAGTAATCATAAAAGTGATCGATGGTAAAACCTTTTCAATGTCCAACCTCTCAGTAGCAGTTTTACTTGGTATATTTTTTTTGGGGCAAAAGCCTTCCGATTCTTAATTCCCCCCCTAAAAACCTCTGCTGTACATCAATCAGGCTATAGTAAGCTATAGAGAAGTATTTAAAAACGTTGCTAACGAAATTACCTTATCATTTCAAAAGATTGTAAGGACTCATAAGTAGTTTGTTGACAAGGAATTTACAACAAAAATGCTTTACAGACAGTACAAAGACCTACTACACCCCAGTAGTGGCACCTCGATAATATTTTCAATTTTTAAGCGTTGCAATTATGTAAATTATGCAGTTCACCATATGCCTTACAACTGAATCAGGAATTTAAAATACTATCAGTGCAGTGTATGTGCCCATATTTCACTACTGGTAAATAGTCCTGAGAGTGTTGAGAAGCCAGTGAATATTTTAACATGATTATAGTGTCGACGTGTAGCTTTGAAATAACCACTAAAGAAAATTTGCAGCTTGCATGTGACCTAATATCACGTAAAGAAGAAAAGAAAATGTAGCTTTTAAAATTATGGGGTCGTCGTGAGGGGATAAGGACAACGAGAGAGAGAGACAAGAAACGCCTTAGAAAAGTCAATTATCATCCAAACGTGCACAAGGCGATTTGTCGAAAGCAGGCCTGGAATTTGTCGATTTATTGTGCAGTTGTGGCGACTGCAATCAAAAGTTTTAAATAGGTTGTCTATGTAGAAAACTTATTCGATGTTAACCATAAAATACGATTCTTCATAAACGCAAAAGTGTCTTCTACCGGACTCATTGAAGGCTATTTACGACTGTGAGGAATGAAGGAGGTTGGACCCGGCACAGTTGGAGCATCTCGTTTAACATCTAACTCGAAAATATAAATCTCTAGTATGCACAATTGAAGGGGGGAACGGACATACTTTTGGAAACAACAACAACTACTACTACAGGGTTTCTCACACCGAATTAATTAACTATAAAATAGTGTAGTAAGCTAGTAGAGAAATTAGAGTAACGTTTGCAAGGATTTAACATTCAAACTAAGCAACATGATAACCATTTCTTGTCTCAGTCATCCTCTATTAGATGTAACATACGCCAAGTTTTATGATGAGCACTAAAAAAGCCACACATAAGGTCAAAAATATGGTTTCAAACATTATGAATTTAAAAATGTGGATCATAAGAATGGTTATGAAAGCTATTACAAACAAGAAACGGTGGTGTCAAAAAAGCACGGATGGATTGCAAGATGACAAACGGTAAGCACACATCACCCCAAATATAACAATTAAGATAACATAAAAATGAAATCTTCATTCACTCATGGCTCATATATTTTAAGATGGTATCTAATTATGAGGTTCTGAGAAATAAAGTAACCTAAAACTATTGTTTAAAGACAGCAGTGTGTACCATATACACACTTCTTAAATTCAGATTCAGTTCATTGCTGAAAAAGATGCTGATGCTGATGATGATGAAAAGAATTTTAAAAAAATTTGTAAGAGAAATGTCCCATTGCTTGACGATGATTAGTTTCTTTCAGGAAACCAGCAGTACTAAGTGATTATGTAAAGACTGAAATAGACGTAGACACGACCCAATATGCAAATTCCATTGCCGTGAAATATGATTAATCCTTGGAAATTAAATTGATTCGGCTTAATTTCGTGAGTAAACTTAAGAAAGCATAATTCTGTTTATTTTAATTGGCCAACCGTACGGTTATACATATTGCTATTGATTCACACAGGATGTTAATTATCAAATTGTCTCTTAAAATGCAAGCCCCCCTCCTTCTCCTCCTGGATGTTTATAATGGTAATATCGATTTGTAGTTTTTAAACCTAGTAGTAGTCTGTAATGAATTTAGTTAAGTAAACCGTTAACGAATATAGCAGACAATTTTTGAAATATTCAAACTGTAGCAAATAAGTACACACACAAAAAAAGTATCTAAATTGCTTGACATTTAAGATATGTCGCCTCTGTGCAGAACTCCGCCCTCCAACAACAATTTGTGCAGTTGTATCGATATTTTTTCTCGACTTTTCTTGTGTTATTAAGGGTATGTATAGGACACAAATTGAATTCAAGCAAAAGAAAAACGAATAATAGAAAATGTGGAGAGAAACAGGATGAGAAAAGAAAAACATATACACTGCATGATATCTTTCTGAGAGAGAATGCAACACCTATTTTATTTGCTAGTTCTGTTTAACTATTTTATCACGACAGAGCACATCCTAAGGTGTATGCATGAAATCAGCCAATTTATCTTACCTAGGTAACGCAGATGTTGACATGAAATAAAGATAATTTAACCAAAACATCTTAGTAAGTTGGCACATAGCAACAAAATGATAACAATTTCATTAACTTTACCTTATTAAACGTCGATTGCATCTTAAAAAGGTTTTATCCTTCAGTTATTCACTCTGAAAAATACATCGGTCCTTTTTAACCTTATAAATTACGACCCTTCACCACGGTCAGGTCCCAATTTGTCCCTGAAAATGGATCACGTGTGAGCGGTGAATTGCGTTGGACACACCAGTTCTCGTCTGATCACTGAAGTTAAGCAGCGCAACCCCAGCTAGTACTGACATGGGTGGCGGCTTGGGAAAACTGGGTACTGCTAATACCCAAAATCGTCGCATTAGTGTAGTGTCTATGCTGTGGACGGGGCACTAATGACCTTTGTAGTTGAAGGGCCCTAAAACACCAACAAACAACAACAACAATGGATCACGTGGCGTAATGAAACGGGAGACCAGCGTCTACCCCTGGAAATCTGGCCAAAATATGCGGATATTCAGTGGTGACATTGTACACACCTCATGGGACCATGGATTTAATTCCCAATCGCCCCAAAATAGGTCCTCCACGTCGACCAAAGATCGAACCAGAGTCAACGACAGAAGGAAGGATGATAGAGTAAAATTCTTCCCGCCTGGAAATGACAAGGGCTAGGACATCATCCCACAACTTGCAATTTTAGGCATCTGCTTTGGGCTCATGGAGATTTTGTTCCGCGCAACTCGGGGAAGTCTGTCAACTGCCCTGCTTCCCACCATCGACTCATGAAGTCAGGGGAGCGGCGAGTGGCGTTGGACACACCAGTTCTCGTCTGATCACTGAAGCTAAGCAACACAACCCCAGTTAGTACTGACATGGGTGGCCGCTTGGGAAAACTGGGTACTGCTAATACCGAAAAATCGTCGCATTAGTGTAGTGTCTGTGCAGTCCCTGCATCAGAACTACACAGTGGACGGGGCATAATGACCTTGTAGTTGAAGAGCCCTAAAACACCAACAAACGTGAAGTCAGGCCTGTTCTGTATGTCCTGAAGTCAAAAACTGAGCCACCTCGATAGGTTATAAACTACTATACTTGTTGCTAGAAAAAATACTAGTAATGCTAGTAATAAAAATATACGACCTTTCGTTTATATGGAATTAGCACTAGCAAGGTCCTGTTGATTTATCCACTTTCCTGAATGCCAATCTAGTCAAGGAGGAGTCGTTTATCAAGTTGATTTCTGTGTCAGTTCTTATAAGCTGTACTAGTACTTTTATTATGTACTATCTACAACTGTTGGATGATAACAAGTGCCAATATCAAAAGAGCATTTTATAAAACGAAACATTTTGGAGACCAATAAGTTACTCGGGTGAACTACTGCTTTAACCACATGCTCTCACATACAGTACCTATACTGCAGCTTGCGGCAAGACGTGAAAATAATCAGAGTTACCAAAAAAAGAAGAGAATGAATCAAAAATTCTGAAGCAATTTCCAAGTAAATCCCTGGTGACCATCTGTTTGTCAGGGGTAAAGAAATACTGTATTGACCTAGGCATTATGCCAGAAGCTCAGAGGTATACCAGATGGATATCCTAAAGAGTATATCACAGGGATTTCTTTTTGTTTCTTCACCAAATTCTTCATGGAGGATAAAATTGCAGCAAGCCCACCCTAAAAGAATTGAGACGAATCAACAACTCAACTGAGAAGAAGAAGGTCGAAAGTGAAGAAACAAACGATTTATCAAATAAGACAATAACCCTCTATTGTGAAGGAAGGCTTTAGAGAGCAGTTTTACTTCCACTTCAAAAACATATTTAGTTTACTATAGTTCACAAGTAATAACGTTATTCAGAGAGTAATAAGACTATTTCAGTGAAAGACACGCACATATATATAATAAGAAATACCAAGATGTTCATTTCTTTTCTTACAAACTTTACCTCACAGTTTATTCCCCAGAAGAAAACTAAAGAAAATATAATGGATTTCTTCTTATGTACTAGCATCAAACACAATGTATACTGCTTAATTAAAAAATACATGTTTCATGAGATTGAAAGATGAGAGACGAACCTAGAAATGCAACCGGCTCCAGTTTACATTTTCATAACAAAATGTTGAAAAATCATTCAATATGCAAATTACACAATTTCTTTCATATTTTTTTTGTTACACTTTAATCATATTTGGAGTTAGTGGGTCATAAATTAATAAAGATACAGTAGACATGTGTAAAAATCGTCTACATTTGAAACTAACATTAGTCATTGTAGTAACAACAACAATAACAAAGTTTTACTTAAATTATCCTACATATGATATTAATATACTTCACACTGGAATTACATGCCGAAAAAAAATTATATTTTAATTCACGACTCCATTGACATTTCTTAATCTCTGTATTTGATTAATCTAGCGGTTAATTTAAGACTTATCAATTCCCAACTGGCATTAGCAGGTTGTCATAAAGGCTATAGTGACATGACGAGCAAAGCTGAAAGGATTAAATATAACTAACTTTATATCTATATCGAAACTTTCAATGGCTGTTGGGTCCATTTGGCACAATAATTATAGCGTATTTGCGCTGTAATAATAAGTGGACAAGTGAAACGGTCATTAATCACTTTCCTCTGTCCACACATTATCAGTTAATACATGGTAAGCCGACAACCTTTCGGCACAGCATCGCCAGTCAAGTCACTGGATTTTCAACACTTCAACTGGTAAAAGAAAATATTTCTTGTATCATTTACTCTAATTTATGATAATCGTCAGCCGGCAACTATGCAAATCACCATCTGCAATTTGTTATCTGAGAAATATTTAATTTTCTGATACCTAAAAATCAAGTTGTTTATCAACAACTGTCCATCGAAAACATAATTGGGGAACGTTAAAGTAACACCTTAAGTGTCAAAATTAGTGTTCATTGATTGTTCCCAATATAGTGACTTAATTATTATGTCCCAGGCATGCGCGACCTATCAAGATACGGTATGTATGTTAGCTAATGGGTTGGGGAGTATGCCAAGCAGCCATAACAGGCCGAACCCTTTGGAGGCTGCTCGCGGGTGAGGAGAAGGTAGGTGTAGGGGATGCAGGAGAGGAGAAATTTGCAGCACCCAACGTTCAATACCAACAACCCATGTTGGTACTAACGTGGGTTTGCGTTGCTTAACTTCAGTGATCTCACGAGAACTGGTGTGTCCAACGCAACTTGGCCGCACCGCAACTGGGTCGCACAAGCAACTTGGCGCACACGACGACGACACATTGGTAGTGGAGTATATCCAATTTTACTACAGGCCCCAAGGTAGGGTCCCAAAAAGGACTCGCACAGCTAAGAAGCAAGTAGAGTATAACCATCGTCCCAAGCTCCAACAGTTACCCCACGAGTTTCCGGTGCATAATTTCTTGTTAACTTCTACCTTAAAATATTGCCCTCATGGGCACCAGACCAACGTTACTATATACGACCTTGCCGTAAGTGGAAAGGGTTTTAGCTAAGATGAAGTCTATCCACATTTAGATCCAGGATGGCTCTAACCTGGATTATGAAAATACACCTCGAGGATGTCGACCTCGGCCTAGTCAGGCCACCACAATGGGAAGGAGAAAAGGATGCATCGCAACCAGCTTGCATTAAGATTGCTTATAACAGGCAATTTAATGGTCGCTATAGGGAGGCAGATTAACTTACGGCGACCATGGGGGGTCTAGAACCCCTAAAAACCTTAATCCGGTATTACCATCAAGACCCTAGAGTATTGAGGTTATATAGGAATACTGCAATTGAATAAAGAAGTGGAGGGCTGAATCAATCAGGTACAGTTATTCCTTATGATCTGAATTAATTCATCAGTGCTTCGCACAACCCAACGAACAGAGCCCCTTCAGCGCCACTCTGAGTGTAGGACATCCTCGTAGGGGCTGCATATAAATGGTCAATTATGACCTTAACAAAAAATCATTTAGGAAATATTTCTGAATATTTCTAATTCTGCATTTTTTAGGAATAATATTCAGCGGGTAGCGTAACAAGTCACACGGTGGGTTGGAGGTTAAACTGTCCACAGTTTGGCACTAGGTCATTGCTGACGAATAAAACGTCTATTCGTCCGTTAACTGCAATCACGTAAACCGTCACAGTTATGGACATACTGCCCAGAGATGATTACATTATGCGATAGGTTCACCAAATCGATTGTTAATTGCTTTGGCATATTAACTGAGCACCATGTGAGCAAGCTGATGACAAACCTGCCCATAAGCAAGGTTATTCGCTTTGCCATGTAAACAGGGCAAAACGAAATACTAATGTTTAGTTTTGCTCGCTATAGTGTATATCAGCGATTCTCAACCTTTTTTCGCCACGGTACACTTTTACTAATTTCAAAATTTGGCGGCACACTAACAACGACACATTTCGGGCCACACAAACGCCAAAGAAAACATAAGTTGTAACCTAACCTAGCCTCGGTGGCACTCGGTAACTATGTCAGTAGTTTTTGGTTCAATGCTGGACTGAAGTGGGTTGGCTTTTTTCGGGCGAGAGAGAAGCCCTAAGTGCACCTGCTTTCGAGTGAGAAGTAAAACCGAAGTCCTGTGTGATGTACGATGGCATCAGAACGTGGAACGGGTAGGACCAAAATTTCCAGGTGCAGGAGCTCGCCCCCTGTCTTCGGTGGAATGCCCCAACGAACAGTAGAAAGACGATAAATAGCATAGGAGTTGCAGCTTTGGTTGGCAACCGGCTATGGGAAAACACCGCCCAATATATCGCCCTTGGGTCCAGTCAGAGGGACAAGATGGGTACCCGACCTCGCGGCACACTCTCGTGAATCTCGCGGCACAGTGGTTGAGAATCGTTGGTGTATATGCTCGTGTCCTTTACTAAATTGAAACATGAAAACAAAAACCTAGAAAGTTTATCATTCACACGAAATGAGAGAACACGAAGATGATAACATGCACGCATTTTCATTTGCAGTTAAGTGAAACAAACAATTATATCCTGCACTTCAGACAGGAAGAGATGACAATGGTTCGGAAACAGAGTAAAAATGGGGGGAAGCAGAGATGAGAGTCGTCATTCACCATTGCTACTAAGATTTCTTTTAGACGTGCCTTAAGTAGGAAGGTTACAACTTCCTTCAGTTAACTTCTTGTTGAAGTCTCAGTCAAGAAATCCATTACCTAAATATACTTTTTAACAGGCTGTAATGTTGCAGTTTGATCGAGGCTTTCCGTTTGTGTCTCCTTTCTTACGAAAATCTAACTTTCTTCCATTACTTGTCTTCAATTGAAAGTTATCACATGTAATGAGTTCTCTCTCTGATTGCTCACTTAATCGTTTGCTCTCTTTTGTTATTTTCTACAACGACAAAATTTTGGGACAAAATTGGGAGGAAATGGAGACAACGTTAAAAGTGTATAGTACGTTATAACACAAATATCAAAAAATAGGTGCAGGATGACAGAAGCTTGGAGAATATTGGGAGAGGCGAATTGCGTTGGTTGGACACACCAGTTGGCAACCCCAGCTAGTACTGACATGGGTTGCCGCTTGGGAAAACTGGGAACTGCTAATACCCAAAAATCGTCGCATTAGTGCAGTGTCTGTGCAGTCTCTGCATAAAAACTGCTGTGGACGGGGCTCTAATGACCTTGTAGTTGAAAGACCCTAAAACACCAACAAACAACAACAACTTGGAGAATATTCAAAATTAGACACATGCAGTATAAGCTCATTGCGCATCACCAGTTAGTCTCCCTGCAAATCTCTCCCAATACTTTTGGGAGCGGCGAATTGTGTTGGACACACCAGTTGTCGTCTGATCACTGAAGTTCAGCAGCGCAACCCCAGCTAGTACTGACATGGGTGGCCGCTTGGGAAAACTGGGTAACGCTAATACCCAAAAATCGTCGCATTAGTGTAGTGTCTGTGCAGTCTCTGCATAAGAACTATGCAGTGGACGGGACTCTAATGACCTTTGTAGTAGTTGAAGGGCCCTAAAACACCAACAACAACAATCCCAATACTTCACTGACCTTTAATTCTTGTACAAGAAAAGAGGACGAAATCTAAAGAACAGGACAAAACCCTAAGCTGTAAGGTCATGGTCCTAATCCATAAACGTTTTAAGTAACTCAAAAAGGACAACTAACTAGCAAGGACTTGTGTAATCCTCTGATGTGAGACAGAATTCCCAACTACATTGAAACCCTAACACTTTGAGGTAGGATCTACATTTCAATTCATTCAGACATAGAATGCTCCTTTGCATACTTCAACTGTACCTCAAGATTCTTTCACACATCCATGTGAATTTTAGATAGTGAACTCGAAATATATAAAACCAAGATGTCATATGCCTTTTCTTTCGAGTGGGTTGAATTAAATTTGCTTGAATGACTTTGACAATTGATCTATTTTGAGAAGATACAGAATCAACTACCTGAAAGTGAAGTTTCTCTTCTATTGCATGATCTACTACAGAAAAGCAAATGTATACAGGTGGAAGCATATAACTCCATAAGCCGCTAGATGAAAATCAATAAAAATTCCTCGAGTCAAAGTATCTTAATTATTAAATGACAAAGTGGAACCGATATTTAAAGATCTATAATTGTCAGAAAGTCAACACAATTAAAAATGAGTCACAAAAATAAAAGGTATCCATGGCATCGATCTTCAATTTTATTTACTACATACATCACGAGGATAAGTGTTTTCTTTATAAGGTTATATTACTAAGGGGGAGAGAAAAACAAACTTAATGGAATAACTCTCTAATGAAATCCAACATAGCAAAACTAGAAATTAAGATCCTAAACATCAAAGCGTAAAAATAAAAAAGCAAACACGCACACACACAGGAGTTTTAGGTGCAGAAAATTTAAACTGGGTTCACAGCAGCAGTTACAAAGGATAGTGAATATGAATGAGACGAATATCGTGACAAGAAGTTAAAGTAACAAGTAAAATCAACTTCACCAATCCGGTTTAAAGTATCCTTTTAAACGAGAAGGAAGGGAAGCCGCGAGGTAATATGTTTAAGAGATGGTTGGATTTGAGAAACTCAACGGAAAGAGAAGCGAAACGTGAAATGTCCCAAATGATGGTCTGCAAACGGGTAAACATGACAAACAGAAATGTAACATCAACAACAACAACAACAACCTCTGGGCATAAATTTCAAGTGAAACATTTATAAGTAGATTACCCAAATACGTGAAAACTCAAAATTTTCTTGTAGTGATAAATTAATCAATGTCTGACATTTATCATGAGGACATCTGCGTCAAGAAACGACAACGGCCTATAAAATCACAAACTACCAACAACAGAGGAAAGAAATCGACGAGAGATGAATTACAAAAACGCATCCAGCACCTTCATCGTATAGAGTTAATCTTGCGCATTTTTATTAATGGCAGGCGTAGTGTGCAGTAAATCCAATCATTTATCTATTAGCATCTATAGGATTAATCGCATCATAAACTTAGCCAAGAAGACCGAATGCCACAATTCCATAAAATATGCGATTACGTTTTAAGAAATAGTGTTAGGATTAAGAGGGCAATAATTGCAAGAAGGATTCTCTCTCTCTCTTTCTCTTCCTTTTTGTTTTCCTCTGACCAAGGAGCTATAGACTTTTTTTTCCCTTCTCCCTTATACCTTGTGTCTAAGTTATGAAGTGCATTATACTTTTATGAAACGAGACAGAATGATGCTAACGGATATCCAAAGAACAAGGACTCAGGTGCATTATGGATTTCAGTTTCAATTCATCTTTGCATTTGTGACTGAAACCGATTGGAATACCAATTAATACACATTGGAGATATGTTGCCAGACAACATTCGGTTCAAGTAAGAGTACACACACACATATATATACTTCAGACTTATATCCCCCTTACTCTCTCACTTAAATTATTCCTACACCACCAGTTCTCCAATATAAAGATTGATTATCTAAGATTTACCCTCTGCATTGGCATCCTTTAAACCATTTTGAGTACACCACCATTGCCACGAGAAGGAATTAAGGTTAAATACAACCAAATCTTATGTTTTTTTCCTGTCTCCTTTTGCTTTTCTCTTGGTAAAACTATTTAAGATGAAGACACGGTAGAAACACAGGGTTTAGTCTATCTCATATTTCCTCTCTAATGGTTTTCTAAATCGATATTTTGTCGAATAATAGCAACAATGCATGGAGATACTCACACATCCAAGTAGAAAGGAGATCAGCTACATTCCATTCGCATCAACAACAAACATTAGACGGAGATTTCGGAGATTAATATCGAGTTTTTAGATCTTATTACAGCAAATTCCGTTTTACATAATTGCCATACAATAAAGCAAATTAAAATTACAAGTATTGTCTTTGAACACCGTGTGTGAATACCCTTTTGAACACCTTAAACGATAATGTCCCAGAAAGAGAAGTAGAGAGAGATATGCGTAAGAGCCTGGCAATTTATAAACAATTTATATCTGGCCACATACAGCCATCATTTTCAAATAGAGAAATCATACTATCACAAATGAATTTAGAGAAATTTTTTTCAATAATGCGTGTTTCTAAACGACAATGAAATTATTGGTTTCAAAGTGCAACTATAGTATGTAAAAGTGCAAAAATACAAAGTTGGTTTCATAAATCATATTAATTAACACTAGAGAGAGATTTTATGGTTTTTAAACTAGATACAGTATCTATGTCACTAGAATGTTACACACTCATAAATCTGTAGCCCTTTATTGCATTTGAATATGAAAATGGCTTCTCAGGACGTTGTTACCATCTGTAATTCATGACAGCATACAAATTACAAATGAGGGAGGACATTTGCTTCTTTGTCTCGCTCTAAATGTTCTTTGTCTCCCATTTAAAACTTTCAAGAATGTTAACCGTCAAAATAAATGTGTTTGGGCAAGAGTACAAAATTAAAACTCGTATATTATAAGAGAGTTAAGAAAAAAAATGGTGAAGTGACCCACAGAAAATGTATAAAAAAAAAAAGGCTTGTCTTTTTATCTCATCATCTTGCTCCTTTAACAGAATTTGAAATAAACATTTCCTTCCATCTTAATATCGACATTGCAAGTATGACAAGAAGAATAACTAGAGATGCTTACAACCGTTAGGAATTTTGAGACTTTACAAGATCATATTTTAACATTCAACATAGAGGAGCAGTGTGTAGCACTGCCAGAAAAATGAACCGAGTCCTTAGTCCTTCTGAACACCAAAAAAGGATAGAGTCAACTCCTCTACTAGTCAGTAATATTTTCAGGTAAATTTATTCAGTGATCAGTCAAAACTTGGGTATAAGTTGGTAATAAGATCATTGTATATTTAAAAAAAGACTTTTTAAAACTCTCTTTGTGGCAGAGGATATCATTCTAGCATTTATTACAAACATAAAACAAGTTATAAGCAGAGCTGAAATACTATCGTAATACTATCAGTAATTTTAATTTCTTTCCTGGTGTGAATGTGGTGCTTTAGTTTCATGTATCAAGAGACTAACCTAGGTTTCTTTCTCGATTTAATTTGGCGGTGTCAAAATAAGCGTTGCTTTTTATTATTTGACACACTAAGTGAATAACATACTACCTATTCCTAACCTAAGTACGTAATGTAGCAGTAGTTTAACTTCTAAGTGTAACTGGATCTTTGTTAAATATTAAATTTTTCACCAGGAACTTCATTAACGAAAGAGAGAAAGAGACCAAGAGCATAAGGAACAGCTTATAATTACGCATATTGTGCCGTAAGTAAAGAAAGCATTACATAAATACTATAAAAGCGTGCAAGACTATTTTAATTTACTTAAATATGGTAAACGGGTCTTGCTCCTCCGTGTCGCACTTCAATATCATCAAACAGACTTATAAATTGAGTAAAAAAATGCAAGAGTACAACAAGTAACTAACTGTAATTCTGAGAATAGTAAAGCATCTAATAAGATATACCACATGTTACTACAAAAAGGATTGTCAGATTTGCATAACTAATAAAGTCTGAACTCAAGCCTTTCCACATAAAAAAAGAAAATTAATTATCCGACGAAATGAGATGGATAATTTCAAACAAAGAGAGGAAAAAATGCAGCTTTTTTCTACTCTGAAAAAGAGATGCAACTTGGCACACAAGGTCAACCAAAACATCTCCATTTCTGAGCTGGCACTGCACTTGCGTGTTATATTCATTCATTCACAGAGAGAATGAGTGACACGTCTGAATATTTGAATATGATACCAACGTTAAAGTATGAATCTTGAAATATCTTACATTTCGTGACTATTTCAGAAGAATGAAACATTTACAGTAGTCGAGGGTCACGTATCATACACTGTATAATGATAAACTACTAGCCATTACTCATGATATTCGTGTGCATCAATATCGATAACCAGGAGACAAACGAGATGATGATTTGCTATCAGACACATAGTCCCCTCTAAAAACAATGTATAAAGCTCTCAGCGGTGACACTAATATTCCACTACGTCAGATACGCTAAAATATGGTGAAAAAGCACCAAAAATTGCTGGCGAATGCATGAATAGCAAATATAAAATGCATACGTTTTCTCAATATGGCGAAACCTGTCAGCAAACATCATACCTTCACTACACAACATATCCAAAGGGAGAATTATTTGACATAGAATCATAGTTAAACTTTACAAGAAAGTTACTCAGGCGAACAGAAATACCCAAGTTAGCGATAACCCAAAATATTTTTTTTTCTTAGGATCAAAATGGTGATTACGACATGAGACAATACATGATGATGACTGCTTCAAGGGTAACAAACCAAACAAAACTTCTCTCTAGACGACTATAACTAAGACTTTTCAAACGTAGTTTTTCATAAAAAATGAAAACATCAACCGATAATGACACCATTCAAAGTGGAAATATTGTGACAATGTCAACAGCAACAACGTAGAAAAGAGGAAAGAAAAATTGCTGCAACAGTATAACCTAAGTTAAATTCAGCAATTAATACTATGCTGCTAACTGCTTATTGTTAATTCTCCATTCACTATTAAAATTATTGAGGATTCTTGTAGACCAGTGCTCCGCAACCTTTTCACACCTATGGCACACCAAAGTTCTTCCTAGAATTCCATGGCACATCAAAAGCTAAAATATATAGTAATGGCATAGCTAGGGTGGGGTCACGTCCCACTCCGAGCGCCAAGTATTTAGGGGCGACCAAACTATGATAGTTTCCTTTTTTTGTCCCTTGAGGAGGTGCAAAAAAAAATTTCTTTCAGCTTTGGAGCATCAGATTTTCCACCGCCCTGGACAACATGAACTGCAATTTATATTTCAGCTTTAGGGCTTCAAATTTTTCACCACCCAGAGCAACATGATCTCCAGCTAAGTCACTGATATATAGATATTAATTTTACAATTACAAATTTTAAAATAAATTTTAGAAGGCTAAAACGCAAATATTTCATTGCAAGTATCCTCGTTATTGTGTTTGATCTATCGAATCTATTGAAACGTTATTTAGTTAGAAAATTATCTTATTTGACTGTGGCACACCTGTATCGGCTCAAGGCACACCGGTTGCAGAGCACTGTTGTAGACGACAGTAACAAGTTGCATTTCGGACTCAGATATTTATTAATTTAGGAGGCTCGCACAGCTCTGCTAGTACTCGACATCAACATGCACCCAATTTCACTGATGTGCCAACGCCGAACCAAAATCCTTCCAGAAGAGAAATGGTTAATGAGGAACAAAGTCGATTTCAAATCCCATTTACACTTGTTTCAATTATTTATTTCCTATTAATATATTAGAATATATAAATTGTAATTTGGCACTCTCAACACCTTTTTTTTTCAACCCATCTCCTGCCTAGAACCCTCATCACAACTGCAAGAAACGGAAATGAGAAAAATAAAGCACTTGAGTGGAAATAGATGGAGAAACTAGCAGAAGTACAAAGATATCAGGAAAAAGGACATCGGAAATCGGAGAGACTCCAGGACAACCTTCTCAACGGTTCACTGCGAAGCTAATGCCCCGACCCTCTCTTTTCGTCACCTCGTATTTCATGAATATAAAATATTTTTGACACATGAATATAAATGCTATCGATTGATGGTCGTCAATAATTTTAGTTAGAAGGCTCTTACCAGCTAGACGTCCTTCAAAGGCCTGTGGTGCCACATGTAATTCTCACTAAATATGGTTAAACATCTTCAATAAGTAAATGATTTGGTTTTTAGATATGGAGGTACTAACTCCAATAAGCGATCTTAATATCATTAGGGCAAACTCTGAATTTATCAATCGCAAACTGAGTGCATTTTAAGAGGAAACAAGGACCCGTTACTACTAGAGTGCAAAATGATGGCATCTGTGAATTAATAAGTAATAAATTCTCAGCATTTTTGTTTCTTCGATACATAATGTCTAATTCTCTCGTTTGCTGTTGCCATAATTACAACTTCCATTAAAATAAGTGCTTTGCAATGTTAGGCAAGAATATATGCTGACAACAGTAAGAAAATACACACCAAAATTAAAAACTCCAAAATACAACGCATTAAAATGATGGAAAAGTGGTATTCTTAATGGTGATTTATATTAATATTAGATCCTAATATGCTCCTCATTACCAGCATCAAATTCATGCTCTGGTTCACAACTCAAAAACAAGGACCCTTGTGCCATTCACGATTTGCCATAAAATTATTAGACATTTATCCATGAAACTGCTCGATGTTGAAAACAATTAACTCTATATTCCTCTTGTGAACGTGACACTGAACAGAGATGCCCATTCTGAATTAAAATTTTTCCTGGAGAAATTTGTTACAGTTTTAGTTGGTAAGTCCGAAACCACACTAGACCCTTTCAATTAAAACAGCTAAAACAATTTCTATTTCCGCTGGTCATCACGTGTCATCTCTTTGATTACATGTAACAGATGACGGGTAGACAGAGGCAGAAAGCGAGAGAGAGAGAGAGATAGAGGTTGAAAGTAGCTCAATATTAATAATATAAAGTTAGGGAATTACAGTTGGCTTATGATACTCATCACAAGATCAACCACATGACGTTTAAGGACAGTAATGAAATATGATTTTTGTTAATTAAGAGATGATTGAAATTATTTCACAGCAAGGTTCAAGTAACACATATTTACTCGAACAATTTTAAAATAATGATCACTCAGATGATATAAATATTGACTACAAACTTGAGAGAATCTGTAAAGATATACTGTATATATCCCAACTTCAAAGGACAAAGGGAAGAAATATTGAAACCCATTTAAAATACCTCTTTTTCAACTGCTGGTTTTCAATTTCCATTAATAATGCAACTCTGAATAGGAAAGTATCTTACTTTTCATGGGTCATTCAGTGGTTAAGGTCACTAGGCGCAACATAAGCGCAGTGATGCATGAAATAGCAATTCACCAAATGACCATTGACAACGGCCTCACGAGCATCACTCACTTCAGTGATCAAAAAATGTCTTTCTAAACGGTTGCCGTATTTACCAACACTAGATATTATGCCATTCCATATTTTGATAACAAATTTTTGAATTCAATAAACACAAAACTTGAGGTACAATTCAGAGACTTTCTAAAATGATATCTCTTTAAAAATATAACATTTTATGAAGGACATCGGAAAATAACCTGACTTATTATGCAACACACACATCACGAGTTTCTGCACACTTGGCAACCTGCTAAGGATAAACGTGTATATGATAACATGACAAACTCCAATAAGCGAGTGGCACGACTTTTTTTTTGGAGTTTCACAATGTAATTACTACTTCCACATCATTTCAAGAGACAGTAGGGACCACTATTTGATATTAATTACAAGAACACGAAAGAGCGACACTATATATATGAGATTTCAGTTTTGTCAGTTGCATTTTGTGTGTACAATTCCTAGCGCTGTTTTGATATACTCGTGGTTATGTCTAGCCAGTTCCTAATTTAAACAAATCAATATATGGAGCGCCACTAATAAGACCACTGGTGTACTTCCTGAAGAGAGCTTATATATAAAAAAAAGCTCAAGAAATTAGTTTATAAGCTTTCAAGTGGTTATTAATATTACATTTCCATATTTTACCATTTTCCTATAGTATATTCTAGCCTGTCATCATCATTCATGAAGAGCAACAAGACGATGGGGACAACAGTGGAAACCCTTAAAAATATTCAAAATGTCATTGTTGATATGGAAAATACTCAGAAATTTTCTTTTCAATTCATTTCATTAATTAAAAATAATAATCCCCTAAATAAGTTGTAAGAGTACGACCTGAAACGATTCGTTGAGGAAGATGAACTGCTGCTCCTACTCAGAAGTTGGCCCTTTACTTTTTTCAATGGCACATCCATAAATAAATTTTACTCAAAGTGATTTACTGTGAAATCTTGTTGAACTTATCATTCAGAATGAAAATCCTTAGTTCATTACTTACATATACACATACACTTCTACTTTAATGATGTCATCTCAGAAGCTTAGGTCATCACAGGTCGTTAACAACGAAGCATATTAAATCGGCTTGGAAGCATGCAAAGCCTATGTCATGCCACTGTAAATATAACTCACAATTTTTTTTCCGTCTCTTCTCGTCTCATACTCTACATTTAGTTAAAATTGAAAGCGATTAACTAAAGCAACTCAATTCAAATGCCAAAATAGAAAGAGAGAGAGAGGGAGGCAGACACGAAAGCATTTTACCAAAAAGATACCAACACTTTAGCCCTTATACTGTTGATTTACGCACATTAATGCTGGGTCAGCATGGTTAAGAATTTTAAGTGCCTCCATGAAATGGTGAAAGCCAGGTTAAGGTCAGAGGTGTCAACTTCATGAATAAGGAAGCGGATTTCACCTTATCTTTCGCACGACTACATCTAACATTTGAATGAGTTACATGAATAATAATTATTAGCGACTAGGTTAAATTGAAAATCAGAGGGAATGCAATACCCTAAATCCCTTTTCGATTTGTTAAGTCTAGACATCAATTCTAAACAACATTGAAAGTAAAATTCATCTCACTACAATTTTGTTTTGTGTCCTTTTAAATAGTCAATTACATAAGGTCAGCAGTATGAAATGAACTCAACACGGTGTTCATTTTTGAAAGCCAGAGAAGTGAAATGGCATTATTTTTTTTTAAAATAATCTGATGAATTTTATGAGAGAAATCTTATCTGCATCCTTGATAAATTATGCCTTTCGCACTAAAATAAAAACAGCTCTCTAAAAAAATAGTTCACGGCTAGAATGAAATTGAAAGTTGTTAGTTTTCCAAGTACAAAATCACATTATTGTATACGCTTACACAATGCCATCTATAAATATTCAAGGGGTGATAAAGAAACGTGTCAAAAATTGTAATGATTTTGCTTTAAATAAACATCTATCTGCAAAGTAATACTGGTAATTAATGTCCTCTAGCGAAAAAAATTTTGACAAGAGCATCCAATCATAACTGTAGGACCAAGAAACCAAATAATAATTTGAAAAAATATTTTAAAAATTTGAAACTAATGGGGTGAATTGGCTGGAAATGAATTTTCATTTATTTTCTAGATAGATCTAAACTTCTCATTTTCAAAAATAAATAATCAACTGTCTGGACATTGGTCTACAAATTTTGAGCACCACTATTTCGGTGAAGACCTTTATTTATTGCACAATCACTACAATGTTTCTCAGAAAAGGGCACATATACAGATTCCCTTCCGAAACAGGCATAAATTGTAAGCTGTTTGTTTGATTAACTGACTGGATTCAACTTATCGACCTGTTTCCTTCCTGAATAATACTTAAGAAAAACAGTGCTCGACATCTTTTTTAAACAGATGTAGTTCAAACAACGTAAAAAATTAAAATATCTCTGACTTTTCTTGCTTAGGTTAAATGTGTCCTACTGGGAAAAGGTCTAAATTAAAAGGAAAACTGGTCACAGCACTCATTTTCAGTTTTCAAGCAATCCTTCCAACTACAATGCTATATAATTTCTACTTAAAATGACATTATTGCTGCATGCAGTCAGGAAAAGAAAGTCTGATTCAACGAAATTACATTATAACAAAGCAAACATAAAGTGGTTAGTTTAGAAAATGAAGCACACAACTCAATTACCAGTACTGTTATACAATGATAAATATAGTAGAAAAATCAGTGAAGAAGCAACTCGTAATGAGATGGCCCGCATACATACTCCGAAACAGGAGATAACCATACAAATGTTAGTATGTCATGTTTGAATAACATATATCAAGGTACTGGTAATCAGGTAGACATACATATTTGCTTTATAAAACAAAAACAATGCCTTTATTTACTCCTTTGACACGCTGGAGGCACTTCATCATTGACCATGGTTCACCATAAAATGTAGAACCTGAACTTCTGTGGCTTTCAAGGTTTGCCAAAGTTTTTTTTGCTGGTTGCCACTTTAACCATTAATTTTTTTAAGGACTCTTTTCTCATCCAGCTGTATGTAGTCTTTGCCGTTAAATTATTGATCCACTTCTATATATTAAGCTGGCCTAAAAGGGGCAATTTGAACTGCTGCTATATTTCCTTCCTGATTTAATGTAGGCCTGTTATCTAAGGTAGGCAAGAGCAACGTATACAGAAGTCCCTCTCCTTCCCTCCGTCAATCTACAAATCTCCAGCTACTCTTGTCTGTGGCCAATGAATTAGTTTCAATGTTCTTGAAGAATCGTTAATTTAAAACTGTTATTATTCTTCAAAAAACGAGAGAAAAGCTTTCAAGTTGAAAAAATAGCAGAAATAGAAAAAAAAGGAGTACAAGAAAAACTAATGACAGGCACAGCACATTGCTTGCTTGAAGCAGTATCCTGAAAACCACTTCTAGATGGGTGAAATGACCTTTCAGTGCCAGAAATTCTTGGCTACTTTTTTTTTTAGTAGGATAGTCCCACGAACTGTGTAATTCTAAGAAAAGATGCTATATTTCATCGTATTATTGGATTTTAAGAAATAAAAACTGTAGACAGAACAAAATCTCTACATGAGTCTGACAATCTTTTTGTATGGAGGAGTGCATCAGATGGCTCAAAACAGACGAGTTAAAAGAGTTTTTCATAGAAAAAGAAGCCAGTGAATGGATAATAAAAACTGAACAGCCTCTACATTTATTGTGCCTTATTAGGCCCGCATTCAGGGTCCAGAAACCCTGTCAGCATCCACTGAATACTAATCTGGATCATTCTTTAAGTCTGAAATTGTTTATCTCATTGGAAATCTTTTTATTTAGTAAACTAAACACAGAGTAGATCCGACCTCAAAAGTGCCCCATTCAATGGCTGAGAAAGAGAGGACTTTACAAGGAAAAGACATTCACAGGACGGATAAGAAAAATGACATAGAAAATGCTGGACAAATAGTACTTATGGTTAGGGCGTGACTCAGTCCTAGCTGTTATCGCCAATGGTACTGGAGGATAAATGTGGATGGAATTACAACAGGTTTTTAGACTAGTTTCATTGCAGTCAACAGTGGCTACAAGTTGTTTTTCTCACTAAGGTTCATACGCTAATCAAAATGTAACTCTATCCACAACAAGGAATGCACTGACGTCTTTACAGACATTACGAGCTGTCGAAATGGATTAGTACGTCTCTAATACAAGCAGTTATAAGAATCAACAAAACCATAGAAATGAAAATGGCACACCAATGAACAACATCATTTCGCATCTCGTTTTAAATTTCATACATAGTACTATCAAAATTAGTCTTTATATATAATTCCACTGCCGACTATTTACAAAGCAAAAAAAGTACCACCAGTATAACGACGAACTGATGGCTCATTCTGCAACAATGTATCATTTTACTTTGTAATTACAGAAGGTCCCAAAATGGTAATTAGACAGTTGTTTGTTGTAGACTTTTTCGTAGGATAACTTAAGGTACTTTAAACAGCAAAGGCAGAAAAAAAATAACACAACCCAATGTTTACCATTCGTATATTTAAGATACCATAAAAAACATCTGATGGTTTCTCTTTACAATAAGTTTAGAGAGGACGAGGCCAAATTTATATCACGAGGACAAGGCATTGGTCAGAGCAAAAACAGGAAGCAGTGATGCGAATAAAAATGACTGCTCTAAAGGGCAATAGTGCGAACAATATAAACGCAAGCACACACACGCTAGCTAAACCGATATGGACCTTTACATTTTTGTCTCCTTCTTATATCTGTCTAGCAACAGACCCAGTTTCAATTTATTCATGAAGATACCAGGACTTTTCAAAAAACCTGAAGAATTGGCCTGTCGAAACATACTTGACATACTTAGCCAAACAATATTCACCGGTGACACTGACAGGAACTAGAAATATTGATAAAAACAACTTCGAACCGGACATGTGTGGTCAATATTTTCTATTGTGTATTATACAATAACGTATAACAATTCTCCCTTTTTCATTTTTAATACCTTGCGAATTTACATCCCCGCAAGGTGAAAAATGTCAATTGCTTTTGTTAATTCCATTTTTACTTGTTTGAAAGTTCAGTATCAAGGATAATTTCCTAGAATTTTATAGCTAATAATGTCAATTTAAATAAAAAATGCAAAACATACATCAAATATCATTTTATCAACTAAAGAAAAAAATCCAGATCGCTTTAAGTCACCTGTAGTTATATAGAAAAGGATGCATCCTATGAAAAGATTCCAACAAGACATCATCATCATCATCTAAACCTTATCACGCATGAAGCAGGGTGGGGTCTGCGGGTTCGAATCCTCCACTCTCGCCTATTCCCCACCAAGTCCCCCTCCACCCCGCACGCCTTCATGTCATTTTACACCACCTGCTCCCACGTCTGTCTTGCTCTTCCTCTACTCCTGGTGCCCCCAATAGCCTGCAGTCTAATAATGGACCTAATAAGTTCCTTCTCTCCCCTCTTCATCACATGCCTATACCAACCTTAGCCGATTTTCTCTCATCTTTTCTGTGATGTTTCTCACCCCCAGGCTACCTCTAATGTAATCGTTTCGGATTCTGTCGGCTCGTGACACCCAGGGCCGGCCTTAGGGCAAGGCGACCGAGGTGACCGCCTTGGGGTTCACACTGGTGAATTAAAAAGAACTTGGGGTCCCGCTAGCGCTTGCTGCCTTGGGTCCCGCTATCGTCTGCTGCCTTGGGTCCCTCTATCGCCTGCTGCCTTGGGTCCCTCTATCGCCTGCTGCCTTGGGTCCCTCCATCGCCTGCTTTCTAGGGCCGGCCCTGGTGACACCCCACTCGTGTAACGCAACATTCGTATCTCAGCCACATGCATTCTCCTTTCATGGTTCTTCCTAGCTGCCCAACACTCTGAGCCATAATGGGGAGGCCTAAAGACAGTTCTGTAAACTTTGCCTTTCAATTTTGGTGGGACAGGGCACAGGGCTCCACTTCCAGTCTACACGTCGACCATCCAGCATTGAACCTATGGGTCATGTTGGAGTCTATCTTCCCATTTAAAAAAAAGGCAGATGTCCTGGGACTGTTGTTCATCGGTTATACAAGTCCTATAAACCAGAATACGTATTGGGCAAGTAAGGAGGAGATACCAGCAGCATACATTAATTTTAACTGCATACTTGCACAAATTTGTAGTCCTTTCAAGAGTCAAGGAGTGGTACCAGATTAACCGAGCTTCCAAAACAAGGGAACTGAACCGGGTACGAAACGTTATACGAAATAGTACATCTTTACTAATAATAATTTCTAATTAGGGAAGCTACGAGCACTAAATTAATGATAAATTTCACGGTTGACATTACAATTTAAGGTGCAACACTTCGGTTACTATATAGCGTTTTGTTGCCACAATATTATATAAAAATATATCAGATGGAATCCCAATCACTAAAAATATGATATATTTATAAGATATAAATATTGAAAATGAGGTTAAGAGGAAAGGGAAGGTAAAGGAGAAAGGGAGACAGTACACAGATGGAGATAAATAAAAAAAAATAGCAAAGTACATCAAGGATGAAGGACCTTAATAACATACTCGACTTTAACGTTAAAATTAGCTTAAATTCATTCCAGACTGTGGATTATAGGTCTCTCTGGAGTAAAGTGAAATGTAATGGTATTAAGGTCGATGAACACAAGCATTTTAAGTAATCCTCGTTGAGTTACTCTCGGTGTCGGTATGTTTCAGAATGCAATGACCATGACAAAATTCAAGCAGATATAAGAAAGGCAATTTTCTTGATTTCTAAGGATCTGAATTAGGTTTCACTTATAAATAGTTTTCCTCACGAAATTATTAGAAATATAAAAACCATTTCTATCTCCATGTAGAGCTTTATTTACTTGAATGTCAACGGTTCATTTCTAAGTAGTTGAATACATGAATTGAAACCGAAGACAACTTTTTTTCATATTCAATAGTTAGTACCACTGGTTCAATCATATTTCAAACATATTTAATACAACTTCCAGTCCACACAGGCAAAGAAAAAAAAAAGATACAAGCAAACCAAATATCCATTAAAACTCTTTATCAGTATTTTCTTTGCTATTTCCTAGTTCGACGATAGGACACATCCGGATGTCTGATCGATTGCCCTAAGAGAGTGCACAGCATGCATCTATACAATTTCAAATAAGAAAAAGCAAAATTCCATAAAAACACATGAGGAAGCTGAAAGTAGACAAGAATAGGTATAAAGATAGCATGTATATAAAGTGCAGAAGGGTAAAAAAGGAAAGTTCGAGCAGATATTCAAGTGTCCACTACACTGTGTGAAAACTTCATCTATACCGATATTGTGACCATGTCGATTATCCAATTGAATGACCAGTGCTAGGGTATCATTTTTATGCACAGATAGTTTGTGAGCTATGGAGAATTTCAAAAAAAAAAGGTCTCACAACATAACACATTGAATGGAAATGAAAACCTATCTCAAATAGACGGATGTCTGGGAACAATAATTCGTATCTTTATCTAGCAGACCTACAACAGACTTTAGCAGAACTTGCACTGACAACGTGAACTTTGGTAACAAAAACTATATACGTAATGGAAAAGCACACTAACATGTCATAATTCAGCATTTTCAGGCCCTAAGTAGAGCAAGTCCTTAATAACAAATCCTTGTCATTCGTTTATGAAAGCTGTCACCATTTGACGTGCTCGACTCTCTCACTGTCTCTCTTTGCAGCCCTCCACTTTCAGAAATGTTATTTACACAGTTAAAAATGTAGTTTATTTGAAATAATATAAATAAAATCAAAACCGCTCGAGATAAACGCAAAGCAACAGTCACTTTAAGAACAGCGGGGTAAAAACCCATAATTTAAAGACTTGATGCTTGGTTACTCCATTATATATTCTTGGCCAATTCAAAACATATGTTGATTGCTTACTTTCAACGCCATTTGGTTGAAAATGTCTCTCAAAATGTAACTTGCACAGAAAAATGTGTCTAAAATCCTGACATTAGTAATCATTCTCTGAGAATTATGATTTGTAAGCACTGAAAGAGCTCCTACAATGTTGTGTTGAGGATGGAGAAGCAACTGGATCATCTCTAGACGACCCACAAGGGAAGGTGGTGCCTGAGTAGTGGACTATATAAAGCAATATATTTTAGTTGATAGGATGTATGAATAGTTGAAAAATGTATAAAGCGAATGACTTGGAACACTCATGCATGCAAATAAACAAAGACCAACACATAAATTTCTTATTCAACACAAAGAAGAAAGAAAACTGCAGAATTTAAGTCCAAAAAAAAAAGGAGCTAAGAAGGTAGGATTGCAACTACGATACCAATTTACTACCTTACATACTATATTCAGATATGAAATACCACCAGCGCCAAAATCTATGAAGAATTTAGTAGTGCTATTTATGGCTCACATTCTGGTTCATCCCCAGAGATGTTGTCTGGCAATGGTAGACAACCATAAGCATCCGACACAATATCGGAATGATTAAATACACAGTAAAGCCAAGACACAATCCAAGATGAAAAATGATAAATGCTTTCACTATGAAGTTCAAGCATTGAGATGTTAACGCTTGTCACATCCTTATCAAGGGATGATTTGTGAAATTGCCATTTTATTTCGACGGGTCCAGGCTAGCTAGACGATTCTTCACAACCCATTAGATAAATATAACAAAAAAAGATAACATTCATCTGTCGGACAACTCTAGAAACTGTAATCTCGGCACCAAGGAAAAAAAAAGTTACCTGCATACCACAGTTATACAACGCACGCATCAAAAAACTTAACGGAAAAAAATAAAGTAACAAAAAATAACAGATACGGATAAAGGACAATTGTTACTTGTATTTACACAAAATCGTACATTATATCAAATATCCACACCTTATCATCGGAATAATAGTGTGATATTGATCAATAATGTTGATAAAAGGCCCATAAGAAATGTAGTTATTAATTCAAAACAAGGGACTGTTAGTCCTTGGCCACGTGTAAAGGTCTTCAACCCCTTGTTGAAAAGGTCAGTGCACAAATTGCTCTTTATTGGGGGTGAGTCACCTATAGATCAGTAGATCTATGGAGCGGCAAATTGCGTTGGACAAACCAGTTCTCTGATCACTGAAGTTAAGCAACGCAACCCCAGTTAGTACCTGACATGGATGGCCACTTGGGAAAATTGGGTACCGTTAATACTCAAAAATCGTCGCATTAGTGTAGTGTCTGTGCAGTCCCTGCATCAGAACTACACAGTGGACGGGGCTCTACTGACCTTGCAGTTGAAGGGCCCTAAAACACAAATAACAAACAAACTAACTCAGTGGATCTATTTGTGCTAATGGCAGACACGCCATTTTTCAGGCTTTTTTGTCAGCAATTAAAGATATGTGCTAAATTAACACCAAATTCATTGAAATGGAGTCAAATTTGGAGAACTACTAGACTCTGAGAATGGAACTAACATCCCATAAGTGAATAATTTCTATTTAGTAATGCTACCTTGATTTCAGTTCCGGCTCGTGAGTTTCAGGTTCCTTAGGGAAGTGGGTCCATTGCCGCCCCCAATTAAATTTAATGTAATTCTAGATTGTCCCAACGCTCCTCACGACCTTGGCATGTGTCCCATTGCCAATGAATTTTTGTGGCTCTGCAACAAGATGCCTCCCCAGAAAGCCAATATTTAGAAAAGGCCCTCCACCAATCAGAAAAGTTTGGGAATCCCAGGACTATGAACATTTTAAATGAAGAATAGACTGCATCGTAGACAAGCATCTCTAAAATTTACCGCCCTTGGCAGCCACCTAGGTTTGCCTGCCCCATGAGCCATCTGTGATTGATTGCCGATTGTAGGATGGTCACACGGCCCACGGAGCTAAAACTTTTTCCAATCTTCCCGCTCTAAGTCAATGTCTTTTTTTCCCAACAAAATTAATCAAATTGAGCAGAATTAGTGCTCTGAATGAACAACTGATATCTAACTATAGAAATCATTTAATTAACATTTTACGAAATATAAATGAATAATATACTAATAGACGAAATGAAGAATAAATTTGTAATTATAAAACGTAAATTCAAAGAAAATTGAGTACTAGTATGTAGTAGTCATTGAGGCAGCAACAGTCGCATATCTGTCCTTTCGGATGGTGTGCACAAGAGGTTTCTTTTCAAATTTATATTTTATATAATATCTGATGTTAGTTTTATTATGTTACAGATGAGATGTAAAGAAACTGACATTTTAGCATATCGAGCTTCTTCAATCATTTACTAAAAGTGAAACAAAAAGAGGCATGCAACCTCCTAATCAGTTTAGCTCTTTTTCTTGGGTTGTTACTCACTGAATATTTCTATGGGCCTTGCATTAAAAATGTACCTACCGCTTGCAAGTTGTAAGCAACAATTCATGTCCAATTTTCAATAATTGCTTTATGGAAACATAAATTGGATTTATTTATAAAAACAGATAAGGCGAAAACAAAAGAAAATGTCTAACATTATGAAAAACAACACTCATAAATTCATGATATAACTCATATGAATTACTGCAAGCTATATGTTTTTCTTTGAGTATAAATCTTTATTTTAATATATTAGTCTGAAAAAGTGTTCAAATATGAACACATTCATGGGACTAAAATTTATGCCCGGAATCCGACAAGAAAAATTAAGGATTTTCAATTCAGATATATCCAAATATGACTAATGCAAGCCAATTTAGATAACACCATTTTACATAATGAGTGCATTACTTAAATTTCAAAGATGGCAAATCTCAACTGCTAGGTTTGAAAAAAGAAAAGATCTTTGAAGATTGAAGTTGCACTTCAAGGAGAGGATCGCCATTCAGTAAATCCTGACCTTAAAAACATTTTCTCACAAAAACTTAGCAATCGCCATCTACTTGGATATTATTCAAAGTGAATTTTTGACAAAAATTTCTGCTGAAAAGAGAAATGAATTCAGAGGGGGTGGGGACATCATTCTGCCAATTTAGCTGAATGTTTACAGTAAATAACTGTAGACATTATTACATAAAACTCCAGAAAATAAAATATATTTTAACGCTATTAATTTATTATAACATGCTGTGTTCTTAACAATTATTCGCTCAGGGATAAGATATTACATTTCATTACAACGTTGCTCAACTATCTTTTGTGTAGAATTTTCTGGTATAACATTTCCTCTTTGCAATACCTAGTACTACCCAGGTAGCTGAAATTCTTCACACGTAAGAAGTAAATTTCAAAATGATTAAGTACGTAAGGTCCCAGCGGTGCATCATACCATTCTTTTTATATGTCTGCCATTTAATGTTTGTAGATAGTGCAAAAAAAACAACAACATAAAGATGAAATTTTCAGGACTTAGTACATATATACAAGTTCAAACACCATGTTTACAAACATCCGTTGAGAAACTAGAGTCCCACTGAGTGAAACAACAGTCAAATTTGAAGGGAGTAACATCCTAACGACCTCTTCTTTAAAAACTCATAAACCAGACAGCCCTACTCTAAGGATGTAGTAACTTTAAAACCCATGTAGACCAATGAGGCTCTGAGCAAAACCATACTTTATAACTGACTCTAGTTGCCTTTCAGGCAGATTATGCAACAATTCCCATATTATGTATAAAATTCAACAATGATAACGTTAAATCAGAGCATCACCCGGGTCTGGCGATTATCCTTAGACACAACAACATTAATTCAAGAAGAAGCCATAAATGTATTTTTCATGTTAAGGGTCTCTGTATGGCATTTTAATCCTGTTGTAAGGGCATTTCAACGCATGAGGCATATAATGCAACAATAAGTACAGTATATTTTGAATAAAACTTCCTCGCACCCAGGTTCAGTTAATGACATAGGCAACGCAAAGATTTAGTAAAAGCATTAATGTCCACTACTTAATTCAATCATATGAATGAAGGTTTTCATAATGTAATATGCAATCCACTCACTGCCAAACAACCCTTACAAGAAACTCTGCAGAATTATGATTTTCAACGCAAAATATCAACAGTAATCAAATAGAAAAGGTGGTATTTTTAGCCTTCAAAACGCCTCCAGCTTTACTTTAATCAACAACTGAGGTGAAATTATAAAAACACCCATTTTCATTCTCGTTCATTGGATTACACTTTATTCACTTATGGTTTCCGGGTAAAACTAAATAAAAAACCTGCAAAGCAACCAACCAGCAGTAGCAACAATGTTAACCAATTTCACCTCTTTCCAATCGATCTCTTGTCGCCTTATATACAGGCATGAAGGGCCGATTTCAGAGCAGAACATTTGAAACAAATGAATTAAAACTATAATTAAATGACTGAGAAGTTTTATGGCATTGAAACAAATATGTATTAAAGAATGTGTTAATAAAAGATTATTTTTTAAGTCCACTCTGCTAAGCTATTGGTAAAAGTACAGTTAGTGAGTATAGCTCCTGTTGCAGACAAACTTCCGTAGATTCCTCACTTAAACAGCAAGTGACAGTATTGGTATTAGTCAACAGAAATTCTTTCCTAACTTCATTACGCGAAAAATGCCAATAAATTATAGGACAAAGTAAATTCCACAAATCAAACAGACATTGATTGAGGCAATTTCATCCCATGACTTATATAGAAAATGGTCTTTGGCAAAGAATGCACCTCTCACAGGACGTAAAAGTTCAAATTATTTTTATCCCCCTTTCTCTTCTAGCCTGAAATGTAAACCAAACTTCCATATAAAATGTCGACTGAAACTATTAATCGATATTATTAAAGGCATGTTGGTAACCGTGCTCTGCTGCTACCCCATCATCATCTCTGCATACACACACACACTCACATACACAATCCTGTCCTACTTTAACACACCACTGGACCTTTGCTGTTAGATGTTTGTTCGTCATTGGTAGTTGAAAGGTGATCGATATAACAACAGATGGATAGAAAACCAAGAACAATAAAAAGTTATCTGAATTTACAAACTTATTCGACCAAATAGCTAAAATTTAACAGTATAATAAAAAAAATATAGTAGTGCGCTTTGCATCACAACTTGGTTTCAGCAATAACTACACAAATTTTATGCGCATCTGATTGAAGTTATGCCTACTCTGAAAACGGAAGCGACTAGTATTTCTCAATATAGTATGAACCACATCAACAAATATATTTTTTGTATTTATTCACACCAATGAAGACAGAGTATTTAGCTTTCAATTGGGAAGGACAGGAAAGTAACAGTGACGTACGTTCGAGGGGTGAACTGGTGAAAAACGTTGTTGTTTGTTGGTGTTGTAGGGCCCTTCAACTACAAGGTCATTAGAGCCCCGTCCACTGTGTAGTTCTGATGCAGAAACTGCACAGACACTGCACTAATGCGACGATTTTTGGATACTAGCGGTACCCAGTTTTCCCAAGCGGCCACCCATGTCAGTACTAGCTAGGGTTACGCTGCTTAACTTCAGTGATCAGACGAGAACTGGTGTGTCCAACGCCACTCGCCGCTCCCTGTGATAAAGGTGCAAGAGGTTAAGTACTTAGGATCAACGTTCCAAAGCAATGGGGAGATAGACTTGGATGTGACCCGCAGAATCAATGGGGGTGGCTGAAGTGTAGACAGGCAAGCGGAGTCCTGTGTGATAGGAGGGTCCCAATCAAGTTGAAAGCGACGTTTTACAGGACAGTGGTAAGGCCCTCTATACTATATGGATCAGAAAGTTGGGGACAGTAAGGAAGAGCCACGTCAATAGAATGCAAGTATCCGAGATGCGAATGCTGTGGCACATGAGCAGGGTGTCTAGAGCTGATAGAATTAGGAACGAGTAGCCTGGATAGAGGTAGCCTGGGATGGGGGCCATCGCGGAAAAGATGAGGCCGTGTAGATTGAGGTGGTATGGACACGTAATGAGAAGGGGAGAAGGACCTCGTTGGATCCATTTCAGGAATGCAGGTGGTTGGAAGAAAATGGGGCAGGGGAGACCGAAACAGACGTGGGAGCAGGTTGTCCATAAGAATATGATAGTGTGTATGGGGCGGACGGGGATCTGGTAGGAGGTGGGCGAGAGTAGAGGGCTAGAACTCTCTGACCCTACCTTGTCACAGGCGGGATAAGTGTCGAGAGCTGATACTTAGGAATGCGTATATCAGAGGTAGCCTGGGGGTGGTGGACATCGCAGAAAAAATGAGGGAGAATAGGCTGAGGTGGTATGGACACGTCATGAGAAAAAGGGAGGAGGAGCAGCACCCCAGGCAGACGGAGCAGCAGCAGCACCCAGGAGCAGCACCCGAGGCAGGGGGAGACCGAAGCAGACGTGGGAGCAGGTTGTCCGTAAGGACATGGTAGTGTGTGTGGGGTGGATGGGGACCTGGTGAAAGACAGACGGGTTGCTGCTGTTTGTTGGAGTTTAAGGTCCCGTCAACTACAAGGTCATTAGAGACTCGTCCACTGTATAGTTCTAATGCATATACTGCACAGACACTACACTAATGCGACGATTATCCCGACGCTTTCCCGAGCGACCACCCATGTCAGTACTAACTGGGCTTGCGTTGCTTAACTTCAGTGATCAGACGAGAACTGGTGTGTCCAATGCAACTCGCCGTGAGAGACAGACGGGAGTGGAGGGCTAGAACTCGTAGACCCGACCCTGCCACATACAGGATGAGGGTATAATGATGATGATGATTCGCACCAACGAGAGGATAAACTCTAAGATGAGGAGCCAAAGTTCATTACTGATCAATTTTATTATTGATTATCATTCATGTTATATCTAGCAGTTTCTTGAATAAAAATTCAAAAAAAAGGAAATATGTTTAGAGAATATTACAGGAGTTAATAGAAATTATTATCGGAAATTTCTGCACACTGTGCTTTCCTCTAAGAAATAACTAGGTTGATTGTTACTAACATAATTCGACGACTGTTGATTACAGGAAAGGAAGGAACCTAATGCATCCTAAAATGCTTCACCATGCATAAACCAAAAATAAAACTGAAATGTCTGTTAGTGGCAGAGATATAAAACCGAATCTCTATAGACTAAACTCATGCTGAGTGTGCATTGTACGTTTTTCTCTCTCCTGTGACTTGAAGACATATTTCTCGGGTTTATACGACATCTTTCTTCTTTTCTTCTCCTCTCTTGAAATATAGGTAGATATTTGTAGTTTCAAATATAAATAGTTGCCGAGAATAATGGGATAGTTTTGTTTAGAACAACAGGGTGCAATTCATATCTAACTAAACTCTATAGGATTACATTAGTGACATCAGTGCAATTTAAAGCTTCAAACAACACAAACATGTCAACAAACTTTAACAAAATGAGAAGTTGGAATCCAATTTCATTTCAAGTACCACACACTATATTCAGTCGCTGAAACCTAACCGTATTTGTAAAGTGATAGTGTGAAGAGTAAAAACCTGAAAGGAGTATTTAAGTAATAAGTGTATATATATGTTTTTCAATTATCGATCTGATCTCTTGCTGCTACATTGAAGATACTCTAAACAGAATTTAAAAACCAGGTTATTTCGATTAAAACTTAGCCCATGTCAAGTTGAATCTTTTGGGTGTTAATATCCCATCATAACACAATAAATAAGGAAGTTTGATTCTCTTTGTTGATGAAACTTAATATTAAATTTCTTCTTCCGCTTCGAATCATTAACGTGGACAAGATCCAATCACTTGTTTACTCCTTGTTATTCTGCCTGCTTGGTCAGTCTCTGAAACACGTCCTCCTGAATCCCATTTTCTGTCCCAGCGACATAAAAATCAAACGCTACTCCTCAGGTAGTCGTTATCGATATCGGAGCATAAGATAAAAATATTCACCAACTCATAATGATTGTTTCGAGTGCTTGAATTGGCATTTTTTATGAAAATACTGCGATATGGAACAGAAGGAGATATATTTATGACTATATACTCCCCTTTGTTTCCTTAATATAAATAAAAATCATGAATAATATATGAAGGAAACCTATATGATGTGAAATTTTTGTCATAAATCCAGAGATGCTAGTTTCCTTTTACTCTCTCTCTCTCTCTCTCGGTTTAGACAGTGGGAAAAGGTGAGAGGGGTAGTCATCAAAAATATTCAATATATATATATTGACATAAAGTTTAAATATTTTCTAACTTATGGCCTGTGTCAAACATTGTTTTATTCCACTTAGACATGAATTTCGGTAATGCAATTGAGAAACAAAATGATGACATTGGTATAGTTAATAACAGACAAATATATTTAGCCTTCAACTTCAAAGTTAATCCCTAAGATGCCATTCTTGATGATAGAAATAATTGCTACGTATTTTTTTTATGTCTTATGACATGAAGGTAAGTCTACTAGTAATTTAAAATTCAGACAGACGTACATTTGCGAAAAAAAAACTAATTTCCTCTCTGCAGATACGTAAATTGCCTGTTAAAGAAATCGTTATGCACCATTATGAACATAAAGCCATTAACATAAACTCACTTGGCTTTACTAAAGGAAATATGCAAAAATCTAGGAGCAGAAGGTTAAGAGAGCAGCAATATTATCATGATAAAGAAATTTCATACATATATAGAGGACTACACACGTATAAACTAGTTGGATATCCAAAACCCTGGTCATGGAAGCAAATGGAATTTAATACACTTGGTTGAGTTTTCCAGGCAATAATCTCTCTCACATTAGGCGGTTAGAAATGAAGAAAATGTGAAGGAAATGAAAATGCAGGAAAAGATAAAAAAAAACAAAAACAGTAACAGACTTGATCACTACAGACTTGTCTCTAGAGTAAATGCAATAAGCTATCTGCTGATATTGGGAAGTGACTAGGTGTAAAGGAGCCGATATATTGGGGGTGTGTTGCTATCCAAAGTATACAGACTGTAAATTTAGCTTGTCATCAAGTTCATCATCATCATACACCTATCCCGCATGTGGCAGAGTCGGGTCTGCGGGTTCTAGCCCTTCACTCCCGTCTATCTCTCACCAGGTCCCTGTCCACTCCACATTCTGCCATATATCCTTACAGACCAGCCGCGGTGGAGTAGTGGTTAGCACGCTCGGCAACTACGCCAGTAGTTCTAGGTTCGATACTGGGCCGTGATGGGTCGGCTTCTTTCGGGCAAGAGAGAGAAGCCGCGAGTGTGCCTTCTTTCGGATGAGAAGTAAAACCGAGGTCTCGTGTGGGTGTACGATGGCACTTGCACGTAAAAGAACCCTCTCTACTATGCAACGGGTAGATGAGGCAAAAATTTCCAGATGTAGGAGCTCGCCCCCTGGCGTCGGTAGCATTCCCCAACGAACACTAGACCGACGATAAATAAGCGTAGGGGTGCAGCTTTGGCCGGCAACCGGCTGCAGAAAAAACTATGACCAATGTATCATCGTGTGTCCATTCAGAGGGACAAATGGGTACCCGACCCTGCCATAGGCGGGAAATGGGTTAGGAGTTGCTTTTATCCTTACAGACAACCTGCTCCCACATCTGCTTCGGTCTCCCCCTGCTCCGGGTGCTTCCAACCACCTGCATTCCTGAAATGGACCTAACGAGCTCTCCCTCACTGACCAACACTCTGATCCATACACTTAACATGTACAGTGTAAAATTTAATCAGAAAATTCCCTAACGTACACTCACCAACATCATCTCTCCTCCTCTTTCAAAATTTGCCCCTCATTCATATATTTTTTGCCATGGTTATGTCATGCCGTTCATTATTATGATTACATTTAAGTTTGAAAATAATAACGCGTAAGTAGTTCTAGGTTCGATACTGGACCGAGGTGGGTGGGCTTTTTTTTGGGCGAGAGAGATCATCACCATACTGGATTAGTTTAGTTTCGCGGGTTGGGGAGTAAGCCAGGCAGCAATAACAGGACGAACCCTTAGGAGGCTGCCCTCGGGAGATGATGAGGTAGGTGAAAGGACGAAGGAGAAGGTTAATTTGCAGCACCCAACGTTCTTTACCAACCACCCATGTTGGTATTGACGTGGGCTTGCGCTGCTTAACTTCAGTTATCTCACGGGAACTGGTGTGTCCAACGCAACTTGGCTGCACTTGGCTCTCGTCTGTGGCAGGGTCGGGTATGCAGGTTCTAGCCCTTCACTCCCGTCTATCTCAGGTCCCTGTCCAGATCACACTCTGCCATATATCCTTACAGACAACCTGCTCCCACGTGTGCTTCGTTCTCCTCCTGCCTCGGGTGCTTCCGACCATCTGCATTCCTAACGAGCTCCTCTTATTCTTTTCTCATTACGTGTCCATACCACGTCAACGTATTTTGCCTCATTTTTCATCCTTTTCAAGTTCAACAGTAGAAAATCTAGTCGTTAAATCAGGAAGTTAAAAATGTCAGTAATCGAACCTATTCAAGGTATTAGCCATATCATTTGTAACCTACTGAGAAGTTGCATAATATTTTTATGGGACAAAATTCAACATCAAAGAAGGGATTAATAATATATCTATTTGTGACAGATCATTCTGTTAAAAAATTTAAATTACGTACACATCTACAAGATCTATCTCTTTCGGTTAATGTGCACACTAAATGAATAATCGATGTGCTTTGCCAGATGTTTCTACTTTGAAAGCCTCAAAGATGTGGGAAAGCTTTATTACAATTAAAACACACACACATACAACGTAAAATATCTGAGGTTAAAATCAATCCCACCTTAAGTGAGGTACTAAAACATTTAAAAGCATATCATAATGAAACAGGAATACAAAGTTAAAGGCAATAAATATCACGAGTGAGACTACCAGTTTTCAAAACTATTTCTCAAGATATTTGTTTACTACTTCAACTAATTGCAATGAAGGTTTGCTTTTATTTAATTTCAAAACTATTTTCATTTGAAGAAATAGTGAAAAAATAAATACCTTCGAGTCGGAAGATAAAAGATTTCCGAGAATTCATACTAGGAAAATTGAATCTCAACTCCACTTAAAGTACTTGTAATTTCCTTAATCATTTTATTGTATTTTTCTGTAACTAATGTTGGATATTATTGTAGGATAATATTAAGATCTCAAAGTAAGCACGCCTGAGGTAGTATAATCACATCATCTTTGCACATCTCTTTTCTGATATAAACTATTGAAGTTAAGCACCGCAACCCCAGCTACTACTTAGCTTAGATGCCGGCTTGGGGACACTATGTCCTGCTAATACCCAAAAAATCGTCTTAACAGCGTAATGCCTGTGGAGACTGCGCATTAGAACTATACAGTGGACGAGACTCTAGTGGGGAGCGGCGAATTGCGTTGGACACACCAGTTCTCGTCTGATCACTGAAGTTAAGCAGCGCAACCCCAGCTAGTACTGACATGGGTGGCCGCTTGGGAAAACTGGGTACTGCTAATACCCAAAAATCGTCGCATTAATGTAGTGTCTGTGCAGTCTCTGCATAAGAACTATGCTGTAGACGGGGCTCTAATGACCTTGCAGTTGAAGGGCCCTGAAAAACCAACGAAGGAAGGACAAGATCTGCTTAAAATACTTCACAAGACTGATTCAAAAGGTGAACCTATGAAGGACACACCCTGTAACCAATAATGGCCTGCAATAACTCATCTCAAAAGTCTATGAGCTGTATAAAATTTTGAGACCTTGAACGGGACATAACCACCAACGCATCGCCGATATTGTAAACAGTATCGTCATACGTAGCAGACTTTTAAAGGTAACAATCTAAATGATAGAAGCAATCAACGATGGGGGATTGATTTCTGAAAAAAAGTTGACTCACAACATGAAATTATATTAAATTTGAAATAATATGAAAAAGAAATTTAATTTGTAATAAATAATAAACGAAAAAAGCTCTTTATTGCTTTATCAATGTCAGTGAATATTTTCATTTGCTATGAGATGACGGCAAAATAAATATTATATGCTATTCATCTTCAAAATAACAGTGACTTCAATAAACGAACTCTGGAATCTCACGTACAGAGCCTGAGAGAAAATTTATTAACTTAACTGCACATATAAATAGATATTTCTGTCAATTCTAAGATCTCTTTTCATTCAACAATGATAAGGTAGATACATAAATCAAGAAACACGCTCACTTAGATACTTTGAAACATGAATTGTTGATGAAACCTTCAATTAAATTTAAGCAAATGAATTACATTAAACATCAAAATACGGAATGTGCCAATTTTACCAAAGAACTTATTTTTAACTTCAAACAAAACATTGACATTAGGGACTGAGTCCCGACCTTAGAGTGCCGACCCTAGAATACAGGACACTGAGTGCCGGTGTCACGCCTCAAGTGTAAGGCCCGACAATTCGAGGTAATTTTAAGTACCCTAGAGCGTCCGGGGGGTCTACCTCAAAGTGTCCAAACCATGTTTTCTATGCGTAATCTAACGGTCCAAAGAACGAGGTACAAAGTTCAGCTGCCCAGATCGCCTTAGCAAACACTGAAATTCCTTGGGATGATATTTTTGTGCCATGAATCCCTAACCTACAATTATGAACATGGCAAATGGCCCGGATACTTTGAGGTATATGTTAGATTTTCTCAAAGTGTCCGCGGGACACAGTGAGGTATAACACCGGCCTTAGAGTACACATTTCTAAATGATCTCGCGGGCCGCACAGAATCTAGTGGCGGGCTTGTAAATCGCCCACCCCTAGTACAGTATGCCCTTGGCGGTATGACGCTATTTTGTCACTGCTTGTTACTGACATGTGTGGCCGCTTAGGAAAACTGGGTACTGCTAATACCCAAAAATCGTCACATTAGTGTAGTGTCTGTGCAGTCTCTGCATAAGAACTATACTGTGGACGGGGCTCTAATGACATTGTAGTTGAAGGGCCCTAAAACAGCAACAAACAAACAAAGTCACTGCTTGTTTTCTTTTTTGTGTCCCAGTAATTTTTGCAATGCTTTCAACGAAATTTTTTCTCTGATATGCCTATATCACTTGCCCAAAATCTACTTCAGAAGCATTCTCCTAATCTTGTCTCCTCAAACAGATGGGGAGCGGCGAGTTGCGTTGGACACACCAGTTCTCGTCCGATCACTGAAGTTAAGCAACGCAAGCCCAGTTAGTACTGACATGGGTGGTCGCTCGGGAAAGCTGGGTACTGCTAATACCCAATAATCGTCGCATTAGTGTAGTCTCTGTGCAGTCTATGCATTAGAACTATGCGATGGACGGGTCTCTAATGACCTTGTAGTTGACGGGACCTTAAACACCAACGAACGAACAAATAAACAGATGCATGCACTTTGACACACTACTGTCACGTCACCTGGTCCTGGTCCACATTCTCTGACCCATAGGGCATGGTTTCTAACATTATGCTAACTTCCTTAGCTTCACCTTTCTTCACTAATGTAATCACTAATGACCTGTCTACTGCTGCTACTTACAAATGGGTCATAGTTATTTTGAAAATAGCGATTCCTAACAACCTTATCGGGATTAAAACATGAAAAAGGATTTTGATAATAAGAATTGCACGTTTATCTCTCCTTAAAATTCATTACATTAGGCAGGAAATTAGTTGCATTACAATCGACAAGAGCATCATTGACACGACGACCAGTAACAACTCGCAAAAAGGAAGAAACAATAGAGATGCACTCACATAACAACCTGAGAAACTTCTTGCTACCGATGTATAATTATTATTAAAGTTCACAAGGGTATCTTCAACATTAATAATTAGTTTAAAAATCAATTATAAGATCATTAACCATTCACAATATGAATCTAATTCAGAATAAAAAGGACAGATATTTGCTCTGACTAAATCCGATATAATGAATACCATTGATCATGTCTTGTCCAATTCATTATTTATAAACCTAGGGAAAACTACTTAAATTTTTATTTTTATCAGACCATCAAGCAGTAGGAGACTGCCACAATAAAAAAAAGCTATTTTTTTGCAGATAACATGATATAAAAATGTGATTATGCTTCTCCTCTATTTGCAATGAGACACAAAACCGTGAGAGTGTGGCTGATGGTCAGTCTATTAAAAAATAATACATATTTTAAACACCCTATTCGCCATCGAGAATTACAAGTCCTAATTCAATTTATAGGAAATAAAGAAGAGGAGAGGGTGTGATACGTGGTGCAAAAATAAATGGGTGTACCAGAGAACCAACTTGCGTGTAGTAAGTAAAGCTCTATGAGTATGTGCTTTTCAAACCATTTATTAACGAGAAAATAAATCAATACTCCCTGGTGAACTATTGCAAACCACGATAGTTTCAGAGTATAATTGATGACTAGTACCACCCAGAGTGTCTTTACAATAAAAGTTAAAGATTTTCCTCTGTGTCATACATCTGAAACCATCGACCTTCAGATATTGAATTGACAAAAATTTGCAAAAAAGAAAAATCCCTTTTTCAAGAAAACACCAATGATAAGCCCAAGTTCAAAATTTTGAATGTGAAATTTTTAGACAAATTGAAATCATAGTCGTTGTGAAGCAAAATGAAAATAAACCTTTGCAATTTATAAAAGATATTCTGTACAAGGACCAAAATGTTGAATGTGATTTATTTTTGAAATTATACACAAAACTGAAATGTAGCTAACCTTTAAAACTGAATCCATATATATGCATGTCATTTGCAAAAGAAGAAAAAAAATATTTTGTAGATTTACGAAGGAAAATTTCATTAGTTTGAATACTTTTTCATGCTACATGTTGGTATCGTTTCCTTTTCCTTTTGTATAACTTATGCTAGAAATCAAAAAGTCAACATTTTTTTTCTTATTCACTGAAGCTTTTATATATACATCACTGAAGCATACAATTGAGGTACTAGCTTGAGTATTAAATATGCACAAATATCGAAAATAAATGATGACGTTGAAACTGCATGGCATTTCTTTTCATGGATGATAAATAGCGAGGAGAAATTTTCTTAAGGAAGTGAAGTATTATAGGTGCGATCACCAGCTCAAGCAAACATATTAAACTTTTGCTTAAAATCATAAATCTTATAAATTCTGACACACACTCTTACACATACCATTACAACGCTAAAATCTATAACACTCCGAATAGAAATCCTATTGATAAGTGAAAGCACCGGGGCAAACTACATTACCACCAACCACCACGTCACTAACATCAAATATGCTCACTACATTATGCAGCTATACCACAGTCTAAATATTAACCACGCATTTAGATAACTACAGGTAGCATTACGGCATAAATTCAAAATGTCCTTAATTATGAGACGTATGAAAATAGGTAATGTCATAACAATTGATTTCATGAACGGCTGAATCCACTTGCAAACATACCTGCTGGAATTACATTTCAGAAATACAAGAAAACCTTTCGTGACCAGGGGGTAAGCGAAAAATAAAGCCCAAATCCGAGATGAAAACAAAGAGGAAAGAAGAAAGGGCTGCACCAAGCTAAATTTATAATAAAATGACTCTCCAAACAATTTTTTCTTTTGCAATTATTAAGTATAAAAATAATGGGCAGAAGCCTTACAGACATTTTATTCACTTTGAGGCAACAGTTTTCTTGTGAACTGCAATCGAAAAAACGACAAAATCCACTTAAGTTCATCAAAAATTTAAGACAATTTTTATAGTTACATTTCTGTGGTAGAAGGAGAAAAGTCTAGAAAAAAAATAAGTTCAGTGAATTTTTGACATTTCTATTATGGATAGCTGTTTTAGGGTTGCAGTTGCTAAAGGTAAACACCTCGGAGGTTCTTTACGACTACTTCTAACTGCTATAGATTTTATTTGTGATAGGGCTCCAAGAGGAAAAAAGAAACTAGTGCAATCATTGACAGCTTCATTTTCAATTACGACATTAATTTAGATGGGATATTAGTATTAACTAGGTGGTGGGAGTCTACACAGGCACACAAACAGGCGCACGCTTTTTTTTTGGAAGAAATTCAGTTCACTCAAGACTTATGATATCACTTTGTGAATTCAAGTAGAACCACACCAAAAAGGAAGTAAGCTCACTTTGCTGAGTAAGTTATTTTATGAATGTGTATCAAAAAGTGGAAGTGAAACCAACAAGAAGGCATTACGTTTGACTATGTAAAGAAAGCCTGCCAACAAACTATAATAATAAAAATATTTCCATGACACAACAAAGTCTTTATGACAATGTGGCTTTTGAACGCCAAGTTGTATATTAGAGAAGGGATGCATGCTAATGTTATATCTCAATTAATTTGACTTTTCCACGTGAGTAGAGGTTTGTAACATGACTGCTCTGTGTGTGTCTCTCTCCGTCTCTCACATATCCTACACAATGCATTTTTAAATATGTTTACTCTGCAACAATGTTTTTAAAATTACACCATAAAATACAAAATAATGAGTGCTAAGCAATTTCTTTGTAATGAAAATCCCTGGCCTCTTATACGAAGTTTAAAGTTTGCAGAAAAAAATGTAGCAAAGTTGAATGACATCATTTTTAAAGAAAATTTAAATGAAAGGCAGGGGAAAGGGATGGAAAGATATAGAGAGATGAGGAGGGAGACAAAGACAGAGGGCGAGAAAGAGACAGGAAGGGAGACAGAGAGGGAGAGAGAGAGAGACAGAGAGAGAGGGAGCTAGAGAGAGGGAGCTAGAGAGAGATAGAGAGACAGAGAGAGATAGAGAGACAAAGAGAGATAGAGAGACAAAGAGAGATAGAGAGACAAAGAGAGATAGAGAGA